>VYYI01000694.1:0-27019 GCA_021029175.1 Bilobella aurantiaca
TTAACGTTATTTTTTGGCAAGGGACGTAATCCGCTCCTCGTGAAACTTAATTGCGTTGAGCTTTTGATTGACCATTGTGTAACTTCCTTGAGCATGCGCTTGACTAAATTGCGGAAGCGGAATGAGGTAGTCAGTTTAGGCTTTAACGAATCTGACAACTAAACAAATGCGGATGGGATACGATACAAGGCACCCAAATCCTTGGCTTGATTTAAGTAGTCTCTTACCTTATTTTGAGTAGTTTTTGGCTAACTCGTATTTGGACTAATTAGGCTACACTACTAATTTTTAATTATTTTGTTGTATTGGTTTAAATGATTTTTCCTAGATTTTTTTTTATATGCTTTTCCTTCCGCAAAAGATAGAAGTGAGCAGTTGACGTTTGAGAGGACTGAAGTGTCATGGTTGTTCTATTTATGCAAAATTTCCTTGGCACACGGCTTCTCCCTCCTGCGCCTTTCTTATTTGAGCCTAAGAATGGTATAAAATTAAACCTTCTGCATCTCCTTCTGAAAAAAACACACAGAAAAACTAAAAGATTTTTATTAACTGAAAAATCCAGACAATGAAGCATCTTGTTGGTGCAGATTCGCAGAAAAGATTGATGCCAAAATGGCATTCCATCGGGCTCGGGATTATTGAACATTTTCATAAAATCCAGAATAAATTAAAATTTAATCTAACTCGTTTTAAATTAAAAAAAGATCTAAATCGTTTAAAAGGACATCGATACATTTACCCAATGTTTCTGAAATTAAATCAAAGAAATGATTGATTTGCTACAAAACAAGATCACTGGCCTATGTGCGATGTTACCCTCGTTTTTCGTCCTTGGCTTTTGGATTTCGGTGGTTGTTAACCTTGGGAGGATATTTTTAGGAACTATTTTTTAGACGAATTACGCTTTGAATTTGTTTTCTAACCCCGATTCGGAGGGAAATCCCCACTTGGGACGAATCACAAGATCAGAAAATTTTAAACTTAAAATGCGTTGTGGCCAAAGAAATTTGAACTTAGTATTTTGATAGGTCGTCGCAGACGCAAAAAATTGAGCTTAAGAATAATGTTTTAAAGATGCATGAATTGGAACTAAATTTAATTTCATTGAATGATTCCAGCCTTCCGCCAAGAGATATCACTGATTTGAATTAGGAAGTACCTATGCTACTTTCTATTTAAGTTAAGTCTTAAGAATTTGTAAATTGGAAGCTAAAGCATCAAAATGTAGCTAAGACTTATCAAGGCTACACTTATTACTAAAGTAGTGATCTCCAGTACTATGGAAAGATATGTCCAAGTTACAATTCGATATCTCAACTAGGAGGAAATCACATAAATAACACTACCGCTAGTCAACGGAAGCTTAGTAAATACTTCCGAGACACCCCAAAGCAATCGGTTCGGAATACTGTGCGTGAAGTAAATTGTAGTACTAATACTTCATATTTTAAAGCTAAAGTTACTGTTTAAGAATTAAGTACGCGAGTTCGCGGAATCACGGCAGACGGAAAGTTCGTCTTATGACGAACTACTGAAAGTATTGGAATGAGTATTTGACTCGACGTTTTCATCAATTACAATTGGAATGTGAGCGCTGAAAGATGGCGAAGGCGATGGAGTACGCGTACGTGGAGGATCGTCTTCAGTGGTTTCCTCTAAATCCTGGACATTTTGTAAGCCAGAGCAGTAGTGAAGCATGATGAGGGACATAGCCTGAACCTTGTCATCAGAGTTGGCCATCTGCTCAGAGGTCATACCGTCGATTTCTTTCTGAAGACGGTACAACTATAAAACAAAAATAGTTGAATAAATAGAAAGTTTAAGTGGAGTTACCGTAAACAATACAATCATATTAATCAAATACTGGATAAAACTCATGAACTTTGCAAGCATGAAAAAAAAAACTAACCATGATGTTAAGTTTTTCTTTGCGCTGGGCCAGTGACTGATTTGAATAGAGATCTCGACCGGAATCTTTAGCCAATATAACCAAATCGTCTCCTCGATAACGAATCAAACTTTCTAAGGTTTGCTCCAAGAGTTCCGTAGAAAGGTGCCCTGACCCGGTTGGATCGAGAGAGTCGAATGGGTTTCCGCTTGACAATCCGCCAATTCCAGTACCAGAAACCTAATAATGAAATGTAATCTAAATAATTTAAAATCACTTCCGTTTAATCGTTTTTTGTCATTACTTTACGACTAGTTTGGGGCGAAGCATCGGGAGACGGAGGAAGACTCTTCGAAACTGTTGTACTGCTAACTGCTGACGGAGGTGGAAGCAAGGTTGTAGCTGACCCTGCTCTTCTCAGTTGAACTGATCTGCTTTGCACTGCACTTGCAATGAGGCCGCCCAAAGTCCGTCGACGTACAGTACTTACAGTAGGTTGCTAAAAGTAAATCAATTCAAATTAAATTGGAATTGAATGCTATACCACATGTTATTTTAAAATTTTAAAAACTTACGGACGCACTGTCCGCTTCAGTCGCTGAAGCAGTCTCTCCATTTTGATTAATTTCATTTGGTTCACTCTCAGTTGTGATGATTTCTGGATTCCCTTGTCGTCGATGCTGATACATTTCACCTCGACAAATAGTGTTTGCAAGACATCTTTCATTGCACTTCTTATGACATCGCATGCTACATAATGCACATACGTAGGCCTCTTTTAGCCAAATCTGTTGTAAAAATATTAACAATAATTCAACTGATTTTTAAAGAAGCCGATTCCATTATTTAAAAGCTAACCTTTTTGTTGCAGTAATCACAAACAGCGGAAGATTTGAAGTGAGTGCGTACGAAGCGATGAGGTTGGAGTTCATCTCCAGGACTCGTGTGATCCTCGGCGAACATTGCATCAATACCAAGATCAGGCTGAAGCGCTGTTCCAATTGCCGCAGACTCAAGCGATACCTTTCTTTTCGAATCCTCCATTGACTTAAACTGAAATGACAGTGTTACTCTACCGTAACACATTGTAGGCTCGAATCCAGAATGGCTCTTAAGATCATTCTCTCGCCTTATTTCCAGAATCAAAATACAAATTTGTATTCATTATTTTATTAATTTTTTTTTAATTTGGAACTTACGCTTCGGAAGCAGCATTCCCATCAGGAGGACCAAAGTAAAAGTCTTTCACAAAAAAGCCCATTCCAGTAGTAGAACATTCAGAAACAACGTCAGCTAGTGGAATACAGAGAGTTCCGACTAGAGAATCCCGGCCAAATGGCAGTGGTGGCGTAGCCGATCGTGAAATCTAGACAAAATGAGAAAGTTTTGGATTCTCAAATTCAAAGTAATCGATGCGCTGAAGCGAACATTTGTATAAAAACCTTTGATCGCTTAATAGGAGAGCCGCTAGGACTCGACGCTGAACTTCCCTCCGAACTATCCGCTGTATCTGAACTCCAGCATCCAACATTAATGAATTGTTGGGATTCGTCAAGTGTAAAAACAAAAGACTCCTGAAAGATGGGATCCTAAAATACATGACTTCAAATTTAGAGCATTCATTAAAACCACCAAACTCATCAATAACAAATGACTTACCCGACATGCCGGCAAAGGGTTCGTTTTATAAATGTGATCTATTTTGTCGGCACATGACTGCTGAGTCCTCGCAGGAAGAGCATCAATGTCGCTGCTAAATGAATTTCGCCGGCTTGAATTCTGGCTGTGACTCCCGTCGGTATGTAAACTACTCCCAATCGTCCCATTATGATCTCTTGGTATACTTTCAGCAAGTTGCTCTCCTTCCAGAACGTCTCCATTAGCTAGCACTGATTCAGCACCCTGGCAGCGCCTTCTTATTCGGAAAAGCACTCTAACAGACGTAGAATTTCGAAAGTACTTAACACATTGCTTAATTGTTGAGACGCGTTTCCCATCAACGGCAATAATCTCATCACCGGGCTCTAGAACACACTCCGTTGGAGAAAACGACACCATATTCATTACATTGCGAATTGCTCTGGGAATGGAAACAGGTGATTCCACTGATTCCACGACTGGTATATCTCCTTGCCTAATCAGTTGAATTCAATGTAATATCTCGATTGCTGACACCTAAAAATAGTTATCTAATAAAATTACTGCATTAGACGGAAGTCAAGCTTCGCCTCCCGTTTAGCAGTTTTCACATATCCCACATCTCGGATAACAAAAAATTGTTTCGGCGAAGACTCCGTTGCAGTCTCATAAGCTGCCACCCAGTCGAAATTGGCTGCGAATTATTGATAATTGTAGTAATTGATTTGATTGACTAATTAAATATCTCAAAAAATAGTTACTGTTAACTTACAAACTCCCAGAGTTGCAAAAACATTTCCACGAAGTAAACTGTGCATGAGACCCCGGCATTCTACCACAGTAATTGTGAGGGTTCCTGTGGTTTCGATTCGAGGTGCTGCATTTGGAATACAAGCTGCTACAAGTGGTTGAACACGGTTGAAAAATGGTTTGTATCTGATTTTGTACATCGGGAGGGTATGTTTCTTTCTGACAGAGCGTTTAAGCTGTTTGAAATGCGACATAAATAGAGCCATCATAATAAATAAGCCGGTTATTAATGCAACTTTATTACCTGAGATGCAATGATTGCAGTGACTTGGTTAAAGCTTTTCCCATAGAGTTGAGAAACGACTGAAATGTCAATTTCAGGATTTTCAGCGAAGCTAAACGACCAATGTGCGTAAGGTTCAGAGGCGAACTGAAGACGCGCCTGTCCTTTGACTTCATTGACTGTAAAAATTGTATGAGAATTTTTAACAAGAGATTACGGATAACGATTAGACTCAGAAAGAGAAGATGCTTACATTGGACTGAAAGAAATGCGGAATGCTTGAGATGCGATTCTGCCTGAATAGAGAATTGGAAACCGCCGGCATAATCCAAGTCAACCAGAATATCTAACGTAGATATACTTTTGAAAACCGGATGTAACTCCACCTTTGCTGTTCTCAACCAATTCACAACTGGAAAGTTTTGACCGAGATCAATGTTTTGAATCTAAATTGACAACGTTTTTGATAAAGTATTGTAGCAATTAGATAAAGAATTGTAGTAATCACAAAATTAGACAAAGTACCGTTATATTGGAGAAGAATTTCCCTAGGACGGAAGTAGCAAGGAGCTCATCAAACTCCAGAGCTAGTTTTCGCAATACCCACCGTCGTACAGCCTCGGAATGTTTCAGTTCACGGAATAAAAAGTATAAAATAAAATTCACCGCCCAACAGCTCTCCTTTGCCTTGCATGACTCGTCACTAATCTTTGACAGTAGCACCTAGAAATCAGGGTTGTGAAGCGATAAACGCCGAAAACCACAATGGCAGAGAAGTACCCTTGAAAAACCAACTTACCGGAGGTAGTTGAAAGGTTGCACTGGTAGGCTGTGGAAGGGCCTGCCCAGTCCCTCGCTGATGCTTCTTGTCATTTGGATCCTGGAAAAAGAATGACAAGACATACCAAAGGCCTGTACCAACTAAACATCCACCAGTGACAACGCCAAGCAGGAAAGTGAATACAGCCTGCATCCACATTTCACAATTCAGCGATGACTGCTTTTGACAAATTCATGCAGCGATGTCCTATTCATCTAGAACAGAGATCGATTTTGATATCAATCCTCTGTCTTCTTCGCAGTAGCAAGTGCTGGAACTCGTCTAAAATAAACTATCACAAATTCAATAACATTACACAAGCTAACCATACGCCAAATTGCTCGAGTTTCTACTCACGTCCGAACAAGTCAGTGATCCGGGAAACTGAAAATGAAACACACACAGCAAACCGATGTCGGGCTCTTTCGAAATTCTAAAACAATCAATCAGTCATAAATTGACAGTATCTTTCAATAATCAATTTACCAAGTATGTCAGCTGTTTTGACTGACAAGTGTCGAAGCCTTCACTCAATCTTAATTTAAATTGGATATTTCTTCCTTCGTGCTTACCTTAGGTAATTGTGGACGACCTTTCCCATGCAAGGAATCAATCGTTCACTTACCTGGACACGATATTGGACAAGTCACTTCATTAAATTGATACTTAAACTAACTCAGTCAATTAATTAATCAATTGAGGAAATGTACAAAATAAAATTATGAAAAGGTCAGTGAAGCAGAAACATATGTAAATGTTTACATTGCTCACTTTCACTGTACTTTCACTTTTTTTATAAAGAAAAAAAAATGAGAGTCGAATCCGATTTTTGCAAAATAGGCCCCGCCCCTTGAAAACATAAAATGTTGTAAAGAGACGCTCATTTTCATTGACTCTTCCCATTCATTCATCCCATTCATTCATCTTCTGCCTGATTTGGCTATGATAATCTAAAAAAAAAATCTTTTTTAAATCTATTTTTAAAAAATCGATTTCACGAGAATGCACAGCAATTAGCGAATGGTGGCATAAACGACCCTTAAATCCCTCAATTAATTTTCATCTTTCCTCTATTATGTGAAAGTTCTATTATTTGTGTTTATAAACTTGATTCAGATCAGAATGAAATTGAAAATTAAGATTTTTTTGTTTAGTTACTAAAAAATCTGAAGAAAATGCTTCATAGGGCTTCATCGTTAGGGTTCAATTAAATGAATCGATAAAACGATGAACGACAGCGTGGATAATAATTATTTCGCAAAGCAACAGCTACGGGCTAAAAAACACGATTTTTTTTTCCTTATAGGAATCCAACTGTTATTCTGGAAACGAATTGTGATGGGTTTCAGAAAATAAAATAAATACGCAGTATTCAGTGATCTCTGATCTCAGAAGTTTTCTTTGAAACAACTTTTTGGCTTTTCAAAAAAGAATCAACCCTTGTTCAAAATTTTAAATCGTAATTCCGGATCAAAATTCAAGCCAAATTTTAGAAATGCCACGTCGAAACACATTGGGCCTGCTTGACATTGCTGCAATCTTGGAGGAGAGGCATTTCTCGGACGAGAATGAATTCAAGCAAGACAATTAAAATTACAATCGACATATTATTTAAAATTTTGGACAATTAAAAATAATTTGTAAATAGGCCTCCTCCAAGTCACCGTGGCTCATCGGCCCGCAGTCCCAGTTCTAGGAACGATAGTCACAGTCGGCGCAAGGCTCGAGTTGATAGTTGGAGAACGTCCAACAGCGGCGTAAACGCCGTTCGGAGCGGCTCGCGCACAGCATTCCAAAGGGCACTTGACGCTCGTGCACAATTAATTGAGGCCAAGAAGGTCAAGGCTCAGACTATTCGTGACGAGGTTTCCATGTTTATAAAAAAAATCTATCTTGCAAATATGTTTAAGATATAGTCATATGATCTTGTATTTTTTTTTATTTAGTCTCTACGTTACCGGATCGAGCTTCGGGCCAAGATGGCCGAAGAAGAAGCGCACCGTGCCATGAGATCGCGATCGCGCTTGAACGACTGGGAAACGGAACGGCGACAACGGGAAGTAGCGGCCCAGAAGCTCCAGAAACAACGAGAAGCAAACGGTGAGCGTATTTAAGATTTAGCCAATTATAGTTACAACAATTAACTAAAAAGTTTCCCCTAATTACTTGCTAAATTCCTTAACTACAGAAATTATTAAAAGAGGCGAACAAATGCTGATTGCCCACATGAATCAAAGAGCGGTATTTGACCAAGTCTGGATAGCAATACAAATTGTGCTAAATAATCGCATCGTTTATTTTAAAAGGATTTGGAGCGCTTGAAATCCTTGAAGGAGCGCTTGATGGATACTCAGGCAAAGAAACTCGTTCCACCCGTAGTGCCCGTGAAGTTCAGTGCCTTTGAAAGCGCTGGAGAAACGCTGGCCGAGGTTGAGCGCTCCATTAAATCAGCGTTCGAAGCAATTATATTAACAATTTTTTTCTTTCAAATTTCGATTTGTAGACGATTTTTCGTTTGGAAATGATGCGAAAGCAGCAAGATGAGGATCTGGCGCAAAAGAAGAGTACAATTTACGACCGACATCTTGAGAAGTTGGAGCGTCGTCAACGTGCTCCGCCTCCCATCGTTAGCAGCGCGCAGCCAAAGTACCGAACCAATTACAATCAATACAAAATAAAATAATTAAAGCGATTGATGTTTTAGGAAAAAGATTTCAATCGCTTCGGGCCACGCCCATCAGAATCGCTCCCTTGTTCAAGAAACTCGAGCTGAAGAAGTAACACGACTGGAACGAGAGATCAAACTCTTGGAAAAGTACCATGAAACAAAGGATAAGAAGTAACTTATTGCAACTCAGTACCCCAAGCATCAGCAAATCGCTGAATCCGCAGCGCTCCTCTCCTAAATTCGACCAAAAATTAAATTCTTCCCAAATTTCTAAATACTGCTTTGAAAATTTGTCTAAAACTGATTTCCAAGTTTTCCACAAATGGTTCTGGACTCTTACTACAAACCGAGGCAAAAAAAAAAGCAAACGGTCGGTCAATTAAATTCCAATGCGATATTCCCTGTGACCCAATTAATGGTGTTATGTTTTGATATTCTTTTATTTCAAAAACAAAGCCCAAGGAATAGTTGTAGCAGAAATAGTATTTGCATTTTATGAATTAATTTGTTAAATTCCGCCAAAACTGGCGTTTTACCTATGGGCTTACTTTACCATAGGATATACTTAGAATTTGGAAATAAATTACAATCTAAAATATGTCATAAAGAGGATAATGATTAACAATCTGTTAATTAAACTGCTAACCTCAACCTAAACTGATTCCGTTCCTGCTCAAATTACAGATTGTTGGAATTGTAAATGACACGTCCAATTGGGCTAATTAAAAATTGAAAGGGTTTGCTTTCGCCTGGGATTACAAAAATAACATTACTGGAAGTATTCTACCCGCAATTCCCCCAGACGTTGTGGCCAGTAAAACACATTTAAAAGCCAACAACGCTAACGCTACTGAACCAAAGGACCCAAACCAATAGCAATACATTTAGGTCTTTTACTAAAACTCTAGAAAGAAGAGTTCAAAACATTTTTCTTAATAAAAGTTACAAACCTCATGGACTTGAATTGAAATGTAATTCTCTTTTGTGAAAATTTTTATTTACTTTTTAAATAAAATCGTTTAAAGCTAAACAATTTTAGCATCATTAAGACTATGAGATTTGTAACAGTCCTTTATGAACAATACTCCTGACGACTCCAGTTACACTTTGAGGGAGCCTAACATTTTGAAAATCTGGATTGATCACCTGACCTGACCTTAGTAGAGAAAGCCCTTCTGTTGATCTTTAAAGATGTAATTAAATTAATTGGGCATTAAAAGCCTATAAAGAATAGTAACGAAGAATAACAAAGTACAACGGAGCTAGCTGAGCTGAGAAGTTGATCAGACGGAGGGCCTTGCGTGTGAGTGCGTTGGAGCTTGACCTCCACTTTCATTCGCTGTCGTAGAATGGGCTGCTTGTAATGCGGCTCCTGTTATGAAAAATTCAATTAATAATAAATGTATTCATTTTACGCAAACAAACACAGACGAATAAAGTAGTATGCACTCGAGTTAATCAGCATAATCGATACGACAAGATTTCAATAGCATTTTTATATAGCTTACCAGCTCCTGCTGCTGCGGCCGCTGCATAGTAGGATCCATTCAAACCTTCGGGAAAGCCAGGACCGGATCCTGCGGATCCTCCCATAAAATATTCCTTGTTCACACAATTACGTAGAGAGTCTGGAATTCTGCCAACAATGGCACGTCGAATCTCAGAGGCAGCCATCTCTCTACAAAACCAAATGTTCTTCAGATGTCCTTTGGTTCAACTCGCCATCTTTCTTACCTCAGCTCGGTACAAGACGCATCTGAGTAAAACGCTGCATGTGGGGTACACATCAAATTAACAGCATCCTTCAAGGGACCCTGGTATACATTAAAGGGTTCGTTTTCGTGAACATCCAATCCCGCCGACCGAATTCGACCTTCACGAAGGGCTGACGCTAGAGCTGATTCGTCGACGAGTCCTCCACGGGCGGTATTTACCAAAAATGCACCTAATGTTTAATTTCACAGTATTGCAGATGGTTGTAAACAGTATTAATAAGCTGAGTCTTAAATTTCAGCGAAAAACAAAACAATGCTGGAGATGTTCAAAATGAGCTGAATTATACCTGGACGCATTTGCTTTAGTGTATACTCGTTAATGAGATGATGATTGTGTTCATTGAGAGTGCAATGGAGTGACACACAGTCAGATTGGAATAGAAGGTCTTGAAGTGTATATACACGGGTAACACCCAAACTCTTTTCAATACCGTCCGGCAGGTAGGGGTCGTAGAATATGACATTGAAACCAAAGGCTTTGGCACGGAGAGCAACCGCTGACCCGATGCGACCTAGCCCCACGATTCCGAGGGTATCACCTCGGATTCGTGCACATCCCTGTGCGGCCTCACGGACCTGCTCCAATTGAAAAACAAAAGAAACGTTTTCCTCCCGCAAAAGTCTCACAAAACATAAAGTGTGTTAATGATTTGGAAAAGCTTAAGAATAGGAACAAAAATGAATTTGCATAAGCTCATGATGATGTATTTGAGAGAAAAAGCCAAAGCCAAAGAATAAATAACTTTCTTAAGCAGATCGTAGTATCGAGTTTACATGATCCATACCTGCTCCGGCCCGGTAAACTTCTTCCCATCTCTGACCATATTCGCCAGCCAATATGTCCGACGATATAAATTGAGAATCAAACATAAGGTTGTATCAGCCACTTCCTCAACCCCATATCCTGGAACGTTGCATACTGCAATCCCAAGCTCTCCAGCTGCCTAAAAGTTACATCATCATCAATCATCTACTTCACATTTATTACCATTTTTCAGTTGTCGTCCCATATCACTACAGATCCAATCCTTTACCTTTACGTCTATGTTGTCCACGCCGGAACCAATTCTGACAATGATACGGAGAGCTTTGAACTTTTCTAGATCATCCTTGGTGAGTGTAATTGTGTGCCACATGAGCGCCCCGACCGCCTCGTTTAACACCTTTTCGTGAATCTCATTGGTAGACTGGGCATCGCAGAAAGCCACTGTGGCCACGTCCTTAAGGATTGGCATTTCAATGGAACAGTCTCTGCCGTCTAGGAGGGCGACCAGGGGCCGTGCGTGGATGGGACCGTTGTTGAGCGGTCCTCGTCCACCTTCAACCCTTTGTCTCTTGTTGGCCATCATCCTTGAACCTGGTCGCAATCGTTTCGTGACAGCCGAGGGCCCTAGTCTTACTTAACTCTCAATTGACACCAGAATGAGGGGATGACTAAAAGAATGATGACTATGGGCTAGAAAATGGATGTCGGTTGGAAACCTGCTTTGGAATAGTTAAGTGCCGGTAGCACTACAGCTGAGTCAGTAGTGGTTACGAAGTTGCTGGACGCTGTTCCGTAGAAGTGCTGTGGACGCTGCGAGGGTGCTAACTGAAGTGAAGCGTCGCTTGGACAATTCTCCGAGTGGGCAGAAACGCAGAAGAGAGGTATGAGGGAGAAATGGAATGGATTCTGCTGAGCTTGAACAATAAACAGTCTCGACCTTCAGTGAGGGTTCGTCTGTACTACAGGCGAACCAAGCCAATTCACAAACTCCCAGAAAAAAGCACCCTAATCCCATGAACTCTCAGATCCCGCCAAAGTCTGACCATCCTACGCTTTTTGTCTGAAATTCTTACTCCTTCTTTAAGAATAAAACAGGAATTTAATCGATTAATTTAACCAGTGTGATTACTTTATTAGTTTTAGCCGTAATACATTTCTATTGTCGTGTTTGTCTAACTCAGTTTTATAGATTCACTACGTGTAAAAGATGAACGCCTCTTAGCTAGTCCATCATAATAAAAAAAAAGTGAAACTAAACAGGCATTATACACAATTCGACTTAGATAACATAAGCTTGTTTGACTTAAACTTTATTATAACTTAAAGCATGCGTCATAATTTTCAATTATAATTGCAATTATTTTTTATGGCCGTAGTTTTCCTGCGCTTCTGTGCATCAGTCCGTCCGTGCTCAAACGAGAGACGGCGCTGGTACACTTACGTTAACTTATTACTGATATTGCTAATATTTACTCTTTCTTAGCCTACTTCTTATGCTTACTTTCTAAAGTCTTTCCTGCTTAACATGTATTTCAAAATCTAAGAGGTATGACGTGAATCTGCCTACTGCCTTTCACTGCATATCTTTTTGTTTGTATTTCCTACTATGATTCCATTTCTATTTGTACTGGAATGTCTCGCTTGTAATTGGGCGTCTGAGGCGAAGAGCGCGGTTGAGTTTGAAATTAGCGGTCGTGCCTGGTGGTGTGTATGAGAGGCTAAGGAGCCCGCCTGTAGGGCAACCTGCACCAAAAGCCCATTCCGTCCACTCGAAGCCTCCTCATGTAACCTCCTCACATAATTCCTTTCAAGTTTCCACACAACGCAATAAACCCAACACAGCCCCTACACGCTCTGTCTGCAGCACAGCCACAATCAAGAACTTATAGTCAACCACTTAACAGTGAGGCCCACTGCATTAATAAACATCCCTTCACTTCCCAAATCCTATCGCACTATATCAACCCTTCCATTTCGTTTTTTGCAAACTAAATTCCCAGAGCCGAGGCCGATTTGGGCTAACACGCCTCCTCACCTTTCAACTCCAAATGGCCATTGCCAAGAATGCTACAAAACTCTTTTTTACTTTTACTCATCCCCTAACTATAGCGCTTCGTAATTTAAACAGGAAATTATCAAATTTGTCTTTTAGGGCAGCTTAAAACGATATAAAAACAGAAAGCCAAAAACTTAAGCGAAAAGCTAAAACCTTACTTCTTCAAAAGAAAATATTAAACTTAAATAAGATATTTGAAATTTTTTAAAATTACCAATTCTAAATAAATACATGATTTGTTTCTCTCAAGGGATTTGTTTTTAAATTGTCGTATTTTTGGATTCTCAAGATTTTCCCAGAGTTTGATCATCTTTGGAGTGAGAGAAAGGTCTCATAAGATTGCACAAGAAAGTGCAGTTGGCCCACTTGAAAAACTTTTATCACTTCCTCAGAAACGTTTCTCACAAAGGATTTGTAGAAGTAGAAAATCGTTACTGTAGCATCACTGAATCAATGCTAAATGACTTGTGGATGACTCAAGCATCTGCCGTTGCCAGTTTCCCTTTACTCCACTGCAACGCATTGCAGCTCTTCGTGAGCAAGAAATACAAGGGAAGGGAATGCAAGGGACGAACTACCTAAAAACGCCTTCCTCCATTTTCCCCCTTCAAGAGCAGAAAAAAAACAGAAAAAAAGACTCCTTGGAAGTAGTTTGTAAGGGTCCCGCCTGTACAGAGTGACGGTGGAAGGCGAAGGATCCCTCGGCAGCCACAGCTCTTTGTTCCTTTTCCCTCCCTTCAGGCCTTGGCAAGACCAGGCCACTCAACGAAGGGCTAAGGGCCCAAGGGCTCCTACCCAACATTTGACCACTCTCTTCTACACGGTCGTATTTTAAAATTCAAAACCTTTGAACCCTTAAACTCAGATTATCAAAGGCACTTTTTCAACTTTACCAAATGGTCTACAAATACTACAACAATTATTAAGTACTACAAAATTAAAAAAAAATCCCGCCAAAAAACAGTCCATTTACACTCTGCTCAACCGCTCTATGGTGCGTTCCTTTTGTTCAGGCCGACCTACGAAGATTGTTTTCGAAAAAAAAATCGAAACGATTGCTAGTAAAGTAAAGGATTCAAGATATAGGTTTTTGAAGATTTGAAAAGCGCTGCTTTTGATTCTTTGAATAGTGAAAAAACTGGAGAAGTTATTGAAAATAAAATTGAACTTAATTAGATGCGCTGGTATTTTAAAAGTAATTAAAATCTCCTCGGAGTATCGCTTTCACTGACATTAGAGAAAGTTTTGCCGTCAGAGAAAGCAAGGCAAAAACTTACTTTGCTGCTGTTTGATCATTAGGCTTCCCATCTCCTGCTTGAATTATCTTCTAAAATTGAAACACCAAAGGAAAAAAAAAGTTGTTTCAAGTTCGAAATTATTTATTTTGAGGAGGCTCTAGTGCCAAGTCCTGGGATAACATAAAATCGACCCGTTTACTTCCTTTCTCAACTTTTGTCTGGAATTTGAAAACTTTTGTTTGAAACTTTCTCCTCTCCTTTGTATTACTTTCTCCTCCGTGCCTCACTTTAGTTTTTCCGTTGTTCTTTCCAACTGCACAACGCATTGATTCCAGGAATTTCCCCCCTTTTTCCTATACAAAACCAGAAAAGTTGAACTTGGAAATTTGATATGAAGCCAAGCCAATGCAGTTCTCGAGTCTTCTAAAAGTAATGTGGTTGAAAAAAAGTTACAGTCGAGAAACTTGCGAAGAATAAATAAAAAAAGCCCAAGAGAAAAATAAAAGTTTGCAAAGCCAAACTTGAAATTAGAAAAGTTTTAATTTATCAATAGCAAATAGTTCCATTTGTGAAAAGGAAATTGCGCATTATCAACACTCAGGCTGGGAAATGTTCATTATTTCCCCATTCCTCACCTAAATTTGAACAAAAGGTAATTTTCAATTTTATACAAATTCAATTCAAACAGATTCTTGTTATTGCTGTTAAAAGGATTTCTTTAGCATTTTCTCCAGTTTCTTAGAGAAAGTACTTTCTCGATTTTTAAACCATGATCTTAGCAACTGATGCTTGCATGCAACTTCTGCTGGATGCTGGAGAAGGCTGTTGTAGAGAAGCAAACTTTTGAGTCTTGGAACAAAACGAGCTAAAATAAAATGTTAGGAACTTAAAACAATTTAAGTTCTTATTTTATTTAATTAGAGGGAAGCTGAGAAGTGGAGAAAAAAAAACGGGATTTAAAAAACTTCGCCAACAGCACAAACTTTCTTTTTTTGAAAAAAGTTTGGGTCAGTGCTAGGAAAAACTAATAAATTAGAGAAGTTCTATTTTTTCCTTTTTGAGCCCTCGCTGCTCCGAAAAAGTTGAACATAGTTTAACTCGTCTTTTGTTACAAAGTTTCTCTATTGCTAGGAAACATTTAGTTTTTCTTGTGCAGGAACTTCTCGCTATAAGTTTTCAACTTTTCTGTTTGAGAGTTTCAAGAAGAGAAAGTTGAAAAAGGATGTTGAACAAACAGGCTAAGCTGAAAACAAGGGGAAACTTTTGTAAGAAGAACTAAAAAGCTTTAGACGACACGGAGGGGAATTATTAGGCAAAAGTATACACAAACTTTCCTTCTAATGAAACAAACTTTTTTTTTTCAAATCTTCCATCTCTGGACACAAATTGAATTTTTGAAAGTTATGTGTTCCACAAATCAAAATTCCCACTTCAAAATCAGCGATTTCTACCTAGAATGAAAAATACAGTAGACCTCAAGATAAACCTAAAGGGGAAAGCCCAAGCTGTTGAGTTTAACCGAGCTTTAAATTATTCGGATGATTTATGTAATGCAAAATCCCATAAAGCTGGATAATACTAGCATTCCGCAGTAGCTGGGTGTTATTTGGTAATAAAATAATTAATGTAATTGGCAAATTATGCATTTGATGGAAACAAAGAGTCTAGTCAAGAAAGTCGGGTAATAGAAAAGAAGAATCGAAAGGAAAAGAAACCTTCAAATTCACACGAATGGTGGTAATAATTATTTACAACGTAATTACAAAACGTTTA
Organism: Bilobella aurantiaca; assembly: GCA_021029175.1. Taxonomy (NCBI): domain Eukaryota; kingdom Metazoa; phylum Arthropoda; class Collembola; order Poduromorpha; family Neanuridae; genus Bilobella; species Bilobella aurantiaca. The sequence continues at coordinate 15,656 of VYYI01000694.1, forward strand.
AATTTTTTTTCATAGAACTTTGTTTTGAGTTGAGCAAGCATCCAAAGGCGGAAATCATTATTATGAAACTCACATCCAAACAAAGCAAAGGTTTAAACACAAAGCCCAAGTTAAATGACTTGCACACACAAAACAACGCTTGGACCAAACATTCCTCTGTGTTTAAGTGCTCTCTTTCTGACCATTGTCTAATTTTTTAGTTTGCTGGGAGATAATTATTCGCATCAGTTAGAAAAAGCAGTTGCCCTGAGTCAGATTTAGCAACATTTAGGCCACCAATCAATCACTAATCACTAGTTCCTTAAACATTAATTATTCAAAATTTCAACTAAAACAAGTCATTTAGTGCGCGAGCATTAATTTTATTTTGGGCAATACAACGCCCCTCAAAACGCTCCATCGATTCCACTGACCAAAACTGGAGCAATAAATAACTAAAGAGCGGTGAAACTAGGTGAGTGGATTCCATGTTGTTGGAAGAAATAAAAAAGCATCATTTGACTAAATTTTCCATGAGGCTTTCGTTTCATTTGAAAATGAAGTTTTTGACATTCTAAAAAAGAATAAAAATCCAGCAAAAAAGTAATAAAAACGTTTTGCGTTTTAAAATATCAAGTTCTCATTAGTTCTCTTCTTGGTGAATTCTAGTGAACATCAAAACGTCGCTCATTGGTGACGTTTAGTTAACATTAAAACTATCCTTCAATGCAAAAAGGCAATGGAGGCGGAGTCACTGGATTTTTTAAATCAATGTGGCACGCCATGCTCGCAACGTACATTGGAGTCAAGTGGGAATTGAAGGAAATGCTTTCACGACGAAGGAAATTAGATCTAAAAAGTAAGAAGGCAGAACTATTACAAGAATTTTAAGACAAATTTGCAAATTTCCGCCATTTGCACCTGACATTTAAGTTATTGAATTAAATTCAGCGACTTAATTACAGGTGTCAGTTATAGGAAAGGTGAAGTTGTGGTCATTACAGGAGGTGCGCGTGGGATTGGATTTGAAACAGTTAAAATTCTACTCGAAGCAGATATGCATGTGATCATGGGTAAGATTTGAGGCACTTGACCTTCGAGGACCAATAAAATATTAAAATTTATGACCTTCTTAGGTTGTCGGAAGTTAGACGAGGGGGAAATGGCCATTAAGCGAATTCGCGCCGATGGTATCATGTCAGGAACCGTTGACATACTGACCTTGGATCTAATGTCACTGGCATCAGTCAAAAAATTTGCGCAAGAGATAATTGACAAATCTTTGCCAATTAATATCCTCATAAACAATTGTAAAACAATCAAATATTCATCTGTATAAGCATCGTAAAATTTGTATCAACAATTAAGCTATTTTATGTTTGTAAAAGCTGGAGTAATGTTTCCACCGTACGCTGTCTCTGAAGATGGATTCGAGTCACAATTCCAAATCAACTACCTCGGGCATTTCTTACTAACGCACCTGCTTCTACCTGTGCTACACCAATCAGGAACGCCAGAAAAATGCTCCCGTGTCGTGAACGTCTCATCATGTGCTCATTATTTGGGGAAAATCAATTTCGATGATTTACAAATGGAGTAATAATTTTTTTCAGAAACTCTTACGTACGGGGAAAAATATTTCTGGAATGGGAAATTTTGATTTTTTTTTTTCAAAGAAAATACTACTCTGCAAAAATGGCCTACATGTCAACGAAGATGATGCAAGTGATCTCGAGTGAAGATTTAAATGAGCAGCTAACGAAGGCAAAATTAAATGTTCGCGTCTATTCACTTCATCCGGGCGTTGTTCAAACGGATCTCTATCGTCACATGCTCATTTCAAAATTTACTTTTTTCATGAAAATATTCTTTCTGGTCAGCATTATTTTAAACAATTTTAAGATTCTTCGCTTCCCTTAAGGCTCGTATTTTGAAAATTAATTCTAGACTCCAGCACAAGGGGCACAAACATCGGCTTACGTTGCACTGTCACCTGAAGTGGAAAACGAAGGTGGCCAATTCTTCGCCAACTCGCAAAAGGTCAACCCACATCCCCAAGTACACGACCCAGCGCTTCAGAAGAAGCTCTTCGAAGTTTCTTGCAAGTTGACCGGAATCCAGGACTTTATCGGCAGAAAACCACTGGATAATAAAATAGAAGTTGATCCTCCAGTAGCTACCGATATATTTATCGTCGACGTCAATTAGGTCCTCAAAAACAGGACTTAAGAGCCAATAAAAGTAGCCATAATTTGAATAGTTACTTCCACAGAGTCCGCCATTTTATTTTGGTTAAATATTCATTTATATTTTAGAATTTTAGACTATTATTAACTTGCTCCTTTGTAAATGTGCTATATTGTGTATTATAATGTATACGTCACAAGACTTACCTGCTTCGTCAAATGTAATCCCAAACGACTGTCTTAAAAATTTAGAATGGTAATATAAAGCTTTCGTGTTCGTCATTACGACCTAATGAAATGACTAATTCAAATGTTGTGAATAATTTGACATGAGTGAACATAAGCAACGTAATTTCGTACAGTTAATTCTGACAAATGGATACGAGTGTGATGCAAAAAACAAACAAAGGAAAGAATTTATGACGAACAAATAATTTTTGGGATTTCCGTAGATTTGGTAGCTTTTCATGCCCAAGCGCTTAATGAAACGCTTCTGACACCTTATATAAAATTAAGCGTAAAGGTGCTTACAGCCCAGTTTAAAAGCAAAGGTCTGCGTTAGTACCACTTAAAACTAGAACCATTCTGTTACTCGGAATTATTTTAGCTACTTTTTCATAGAATTTTTTTTTAAACGCTACTCATTTTTCGTACATGATACAACTTAACAATTTCCGAAGGGTTTGAAGGGGCGAGTGTAAAAGAAAATCCTTCCCTTCGCTCCTTGGCACAATAAAAACAGAATTTGTACTGTCATCCCTTGTAAGACATAGCAGTGCCTATAACGTTTTCAGTTTGCCTTTGGCGGCTTCACGACCTAACCATTTCTGTCTTTCATGTTCTACACATAGTCACTGACAGTCTACTAGTCACTTCAAATTTCAATAATTTTGTTTGTATTTTCTATTTGTGTGGGATGTCCGTAGCATTGAACATTCAAAGTTATCCCTATCAAAGTCACTTATCGAGTCAGTTGCATTACGTAATCAGTAGCAAAGAAGATGATTCTGAATTGAGTCTTCTGTATAAAAAAAAAAGCTTGAAAATCAGCGTGCCTCTTTTAAAAAAAAAATCTAGTTCAGAAAAGCGACAGAAGAGTTCCAAAGCGATATCCAGCGCTGAATGCAGTCAAGAATTAATATTGTCGCTAACTCGTCAACACTTTGATCATCAAAACGGCCGTGTTTGAAGGCATTTGGACCATTTCCAGGGACTATGGGCTGGAGTGAAGATGGCGGAGGTCTGCGCGGATTTTTGTTGCGGATATAGGTACGGCCTCACCCTTTATGCAATCGGGTTCAAGTGGGGCCTCATTGAACTATTTTCCAGACACAGGAAATTCTGTATCAAAGGTAAGAAAGAGCCCTTGTCGCAATTTGAGCGTAGTCTCGTGAATTTGGTAGTGAAAATAGGGTCAAAGTGAGGCACTACGACGTTGCTATTCCTAAACTGGTTAAAGGGGTTCATTGAGCATGGATGCATTAATATACGTCCGTTATAATTTGGCGGATGTCCTTAAATATAAAAAAACAAAATGGAAGCATACCGGTTTCTGACCATGACCCACGCTAAAATCAACTTAATTCATCAATGGAACAACCTCGTTCGATTTTGGACATTTTTTTTTAAGTTTCATTGAACATGAACTAAAACTCCCATTATTAATAACTACACTTTTTTTTAATTCCATACTTTCACCTACCGTGGTTTTGACACAATTGCAAAAAAAAAGTTTTTCCTTTTGGCGAAACAGAATTAATTAAGAATTCTTACGTTAGTTAGTTCCTTGATCAAAATTAGATTACTTTTGTTTTCGTAATTAATTTACAATTTGGTAATTTTTACGGTAACGGTAGAGTAATTTTAGGGTAAGATTAAGGTTTATCAACGATTTCTTAATCGAGGCTACCGTCGACGGTAATGCTCAATAATTAATTCAATTGAGGCTTAAGAGGTAATTTGATTTAAAATGAAAGTGCTCGCCCTATAGACTACGCTTTAGCAAAATTGTCATGTCATAAGAGCAACTCGAAATTATAAATGGAAGAGAAAGTGGATTCGTTTTAACAAAAGCTTACGCAGATCACTTAACATTATTACCAAGAATTGAGTGTTGCGCCGCTGAGAGTGCGTTAACGGATGCAAATTAGGCATGAGCAAAAAGGTGCTTGGATTTAAAGAATGAATAATAATTGCCAGGATAGAACGAATTTTGTGGGTGAAGGGCATCTTACCTTGTTTGGTGACTAATGGAATGGATATGCACACATGAATTAGTGCCTGAGTAATTGTAATTACAATTAATTGACCTCGCTTGTTCTGTTAATCAAAATATGCATCTTACTACTGTCATACCTCAAGGAAACGAAAGTAAAGTTATTTGCACTTGGCACGCTCAAGGATATCGAAATGAGGCTTAAGCTTGACGTGGTTCAACTTAAGATTAGTTTGAATAGTTGTAGATTTAGTAGAGATCCTATATTTACAATATATTTAAATTTACTGTGCTTTTAGTAACTACTGTATAAATATTTTACTCATTTTTCGCAGAACTGCCGCAGCGGTCAGGAGACGTTGTCGTAATTACAGGGGGCGCTCGTGGTATAGGGGCCTCTGTTGTCAAAATATTTCTTCAGGCAAACATGCATGTCATCATTGGTAAGCCCACTTTCAAACTTGGTTAATTAGCCTGATGTTTAATAACGATGTGTAAAATTACACTTTTTAACTAACCTCCCCTCATTGAACACGGCTAATTAGCCTAGCATTCTAATTACTCGATTTTCATATTTTCCCTTTAAAATGAACCAAACTCTCTTTATAATTGGCGAGTTTTAATTCCTAAATTCTACTAAGAATCCGCCTACAATGCTATTTTTCAAATTAATTTAATTTTTAATTAATTCTAATTAATTTAAATCAGGTTGTCGAAACGAAAAGGCTGGAAATGATGTAATTGCGTCAATACGAAAGGAAGACGGAATTACATGGGGAAGTGCTGAAGTCATTGGACTTGATCTCACTTCACTCGCCTCAGCACGGCAATTTGCAAATCAAATTCTGGCTAAAAATATTCCAGTCCACATCCTCATCAATAATGGTACGTACGAGGGTTCAAAAACCGTTTGGATTTAAGCGTAGAATTAAGCACTGATTTTTATTTTCAGCTGGAATCATGTTCTGTCCCTATGCCAAATCGTCCGATGGCTTCGAATCCCAATTCCAGGTAAATTACCTGGGACATTTCCTCATTACCAATCTTCTCCTACCTCGCATAGCAGTTTCCGGAAGTGCTGAGCGCTACGCCAGGATTGTCAATGTCTCCTCCTGTGCCCACTACGGTGGCCACATAGACTTCAACGATCTTCAAATGGAGAAGATGTACTCTCGCTACAATGCTTACATGCGATCAAAGCTCTGCCAAGTCATTTCCAGCTCCAATTTGCATGGAAGAATGACTCGGGCTGGAGCCAAGGTGAGCGTCCTCAGTTGTCATCCCGGAATGGTCCGGACTGATCTGTATCAACACTTGGGCTGGTTCAAGGCCCTCAACATTTTTGTCAGGCTAATTTTTAAGGTGGGCATTTCATTGTTTAAAAATATTTTATTACAAAAAAATAATATACCAAACAAAAATAAGCATTAAAAAATCTGATCATGTGACACTTTTTAAGTCGTTATTTTTTTTTCTAAATCTACAGACGCCGGAACAAGGAGCAGACGTTGTTGGTAAGGGTGTTTTGTCTTTATTTTCAATTATGCTTAACTCTGATTTGTACCTTTAAATTATAAACTTATTTAACTTTAATTAACTTCGACATCTGTTTTTAGCCTACTCCGCACTCTCTCCTCAAATTGAAAAGGAAGGAGGCATCTTTATTGCAAACAGTGAAAAATGGCAGCCTAACCGCAAAGTATTTGACACAGAACTTCAAAATAAATTGTGGGATCATAGTTCCGAATTGATTGGAATGGAAGACTGAAGCCGTCACCAAGAATCACAGAGTCATCGGAAGCTAAAAAAAAACAGATGACCGATTCCTATTTATTCCTCCATACTCCAGTATTCTTTTTAATTTCATAGGTTATTAAAATATCATTAATTGTAATTAATTTAAATATTAAAACATGAATCAATTTAAAGTATAATTTAAATACCCTCTTACAAATTGACGGTGATAAAAGATATGCAAAGTCCCATCGGATGAAGCGTCCCTCAACTTGGCGGGAAATTTTTTGAAAATCATGTGCTTTTCACAACAGCTGATTCATTTGACAGTTCTCAATTCTCTTGAGATTCGTATAATTGTTTGGTTAAATTTAAACGCCTATGCTTTAATTGTTGCTTAATTAGTCTAGGATCCTTAAAATTTTAATTATCAATTAGCTAGATTCTCATCGTGGTGGTTTTATAAAGTTGAAGTTTAGTGCCTATGTTGGGCTATGAAATGGAAGCGTCGTTGGAATCTAGAAGTTGTTTTTCTCACGGAGTAGGAACACCTAAATCACCTGAAAGGTATGCTATACAATAATTCCTAATTAAATTTATAGACACGATTAAGTGACCTTGATGAATGATGATCATGCTAATGTGTTAGATTGAAAATAATGCTGCCGGAGACGGAGGAAATGTATAGCATAATGCAGCAGTGTTTTCACTTACTCTGCATCATATGGTCAGTGATCAAAATTCATTGGATTGGGCTCAAATATACTATTCTGCAACTATTGTCACATCACAATGAGTTTCAAATTGGCCAAGAAGGTAAGTGGTTGCAAATTAAGAAGCCTGAATCTTCCTATGGTTAATCTTGTCGTGTCAGAATTGGTTAAGATGACTCAAAATAACTGTTAATAACTGCAAAATTGTTTTTTAACCTTCCAGAGATCGTTGCGAGCATGGGTAAATGGGCCGTAGTCACTGGAGGAGAACGCGGGGTTGGAGTTGAAGTAGTTAGAAAGCTTTGTCAGTGTAGAATGAACGTAATAATAGGTAAAATAACTTGTAATAATGAAATGTTTTTTTTTGAAGTTTTTCAATTTTTAGGAAGTCACTTTAGATTTTGAATTCTTGGAAATAGGTTGCCGCGATACGACATACGGAAAGGATGTAGTCCGGCAGCTTAGGGAAGACGCTACTATCAAAATCGCATCGACTCCGATTGTCTGTGAACTGGATTTAATGTCGTTTGATTCCATTGGAAAGTTTGCAAAACGAGTAATAGAATTGTCCAATTGTCGACTCCATGTTCTTGTCAATAACGGTGAGTTTGTAATAATTTAATTCCAGATTTCATTTAATTTTGCAGTATTTTTCCTTTGATTGAGATTACAACAATTTACTTTCAGCTGGGGTTATGTTTCCTAAATTTAGCCTAACAGAAGACAATTTGGGAAATCAGATGCAAACCAATCATCTAGGACACTTTTCCCTGATTTATCACTTAATTCCTGCATTAGCCTGTAATACTGGAACTACAGAATGCACTCGAATCGTTAACGTTTCCTCCGTGTGCCATTACGGATCACCTTCAACGTCTGATCATTCCACAGGAATTCTAGATGTGTAAAACATTTTTTTCAAGCCATTGAGAAATATTGGCGTTGACACTGCTCATAATTTCTATTTTTCTTACAGCACAGACAACATTAAAGTATACATGGATAGCAAGTTTTGTCAAATTTCTACATCTATCGCCTGGAATAAGCGCTTCTGTCAAGCGGGGCTGCCGATTAAAATTCTAAATGTCCATCCTGGGGTTGTCAATACAGATCTCTACAAAAATGTCTTCTACCATAAGACGATTACTCCACTAATGGCTAAAATATGCTTGGTTCGATTCAGATTTCCATTTTACACAAAATGTAACCTACTTTACTTTTTTTTAATAAATACGTTCATTAATTTTAGACACCGCGGCAAGGTGCCGACTGCGTTGTGTACGCTGTTCTGTCGCCCGAATTGAATACTCGTACTCCAGTATTTCTTATCAATTCCCAAGAGTGTGCCCCTCATGACGGTGTCTTTGACACAAAAACACTGGATACGATTTGGAAGTTATCGTGCTCGGCAACTGGCAGTACCTATCGAGATTCCGTTGGATTTAGTAACGAATTAATAATTGAAACATGTTTAACTTTAACATTTGACTGCTGGGACCAACAAACAATGCAAACCATTAATAAAAGTTAGATTCGATGGTTTGAAAATCGATGCCATCACTTTCCTTTCAGTCGATCGCTTTTACTTGTCGCTGATAGCATTTTTTTTCTTTATTAAGCAAGTTAACCGTTGAAAATCACAACCTTTGTATCATGGAGAAACCTTATTTGTTTAAACCATGTGAATAGAAATAACACTAGTGTGGTAAATGGGGTATTTGGGGTCGTAACTTGCTGCCAAATTCGAAATTATTAGGACGGATTAACCAAGCAATGGCGATAATATGGAATCTTTCTTTAGAATGTTCTGCATTTTGAGATCTTGTTTCTTCGTGGTATATCCATTGTTCGTTCACTGATCGCTTTGGGAATGGGAAATGTAATGCAAGCGCTAGAATCGTTTGGAATGTGCAATTCGTTAGATAGGGGTGGAAAAATAGTGGGATTCGTTGTAGGCCAATCTGGATTTGGACTGATAGTCAGCGAATAGCTCGGCGTCTCAGGAGGACATTCGACTACAGCAACCTTCTGACCAGGAGGGATTTGATCGTGAATTCAGATTGACACCCATACTCGACATAGATGCGTCGTAATGATTAAGTGGCTCTCGTACTTTTGCTTGCTGAAAACCAAATATTTTTTGTAAACCTTTTGGTTGCATGAACTAAAATTCCAGGATGCAAAAGACGTGGATTTTTTCTTACTTCAATTAAAGCGTGAGCTATTTCCATAAACAATTTCTCAACATTTTCAGATTCTTTTGCGGAAGTTTCCATGAAGTACATATTACTCCGCTGCGCAAAATCCTCTCCGACGTATGTCGGGATTTCTCGATCTTCTCGATCCGTTTTGTTTCCTAGATCAAAGTAGCATTACTTAATTAGTCGCTAAACAACGATAGGATCCAGTAATTATAAATGGAATAACTCACCGACAAGCACGCGTAGCACCTTTGTATTAGCGTATTCTTCAATTTCCCGGAGCCATTCAGGTAAGCAGTCGAAAGTTGGTTGAGAACTGACATCATACACTAAAATCAAGCCGTGGGCGGATCTGTAATAACTTTGTGTTATGGACCGGAACCGTTCTTGCCCTGCCGTGTCCCAAATTTGTAACTATAAATTATTTGCAAAGGCGTTCAATAATTGATTATTGCCAGAATGTAAGGTAAAAAGGTATACTTATGAGTTTAGAAGTTACCTTAACCTTTTCCCCATTAATATCTACAGATTTTATCATGAAGTCAACACCAATTGTGGCTCCTTGACCAGGTGGGAAAAGACCCTAGAATTAAAGCCAGTCTTCAAACGTACGCCCCCGACCAAGCAGATAAGAATTCTACATAAATTGATGAAGTAAGCACGCACCTGGGTGAATCGTCTAACGAGACATGTTTTACCAACTCCGGCATTGCCTACCAAAACCACTTTGAAAAGATACTTATAGTCTTCCATAATTGACGCTGGTTAACAATAATCCTCAAATTACAGTGGCTATGCGTCTAGGTCTAGGATTGCAATTCGGTCGGAAAATAGGAACGGTCTTTGAGTATTGAATTCAATAACTTGAATTATTTCGTTACTCCCTGCGCTCTTCTTTACTTTAACTTCCGAAACTGTTCTGGAAATCTTGCGTGATTCCTAAACGCTGTTAGGTTAAAGACTATGATTGCATGCGGCGTCAGTCAACTCAACAACGGTCGGTTTGATGATTGAGAACCAGCTGATTCAACGTTGTTGTTGCCTCCGGGAGGGAAGACGCTGAAGCTACAAGGTTATCCTTCACGGCGTGATTGTCACTGGCTAAATGGAAGCAATATTATTGTTAAATAAACGTGACAATATAATTGATAATTAAAATTACCTTGATGACAGGTAGAAATGAGGCCTAGAAATAAGTACTTCTGTAGAATAAGAACTCGTCGGTGACCTCGACCTCTGGAGTGCAGTGGAGACCTGTTATTTCTCAATCCACATAACCAACGATCCTAACCACAGTTTGATCCCCATGTTCCACTTGAGTTTGGGATTAGGCTGAGTTTATACGGCAGCGATTACGAATCACCACTGTCACTGACCACTTTACTAAATGAATCATGAGTTTCCATTAATATTGCAACTGACTTGTGTTGAATAGAAATGCTCCTTGTGTTTTGCTAAAACAATTACATATAGACAATTACTGAAAGGAAGACGATGAAAGCTTATTTATAAAAAATGGTGTATAGATGATCCTACCTTTTCTGCAGCGTTTTGTTGTTTTCGTGGGAGAGATCTCCTTTGGGATGGGATTGCGTGGCATGAAATCTTAAAATCTCCTTCACAGATCTTCACAAGTTATTGCTCCCTTTATGCTTTACCACTTTACCTTCACAAGATGCGATGAGAACACCTCTCGTCATCCGTCTCCTCTTGTTATGCTCTGCCTAACTGTGCTTTACTTTTCGTCATTCTTCATGAATTCTTCGTCTTCAATTAACTTCGTTTAATTAACAATTAAGTTAAACTTAACTTAACTAATTTCTTAATTAAATTTGCAATATCGGACGGAGGAGTCAAACATTAAATGTTTTACGGGTCATTCTTCAAATTTTGAAGAATGACCCGTAAAACATAAAATAGAAAATGAGATCCCGCTTCAAAATTCAAATTCACATAACGACGTCCTGACATGCGCTGAGAAAACTTTTCTTGAAAATGGCGTTGCGTTGTTGTTGGTATTTCTTTTTTGTTCCAATTTCTAATCAATCGATTATGATAATTAATTGGTATAATTTCAGTTATTGCAATTTCGCTTATCGCCTTACTGCAACTAAATTCCAAAATCCTATAGAACTGTTGAGTTAGGACACATAAAGGTACTTAAATCTCTGCTGCAGCGCTCATACCACGCCGTAACGCTGATTTAAGGGTTGGATTTCAACGAAGGGGGGCCAGAATAGCAGAGACGTTGCGCAGCCAGAAGAAGATTAGGTTTCTCTGCGCGAAAACTTTAAAACCTAACCTTCTTATGAGGGAAAAGCTGGCTGTGGCCCCCT
>VYYI01000695.1:0-27004 GCA_021029175.1 Bilobella aurantiaca
ACCCGCACTTTCTGACTCGTCCTCATCTAACAAAGGAAAAACAACGTTTTACAATTAGATCACCTAATTAACACAAATTTAAACCTTGAAAGTTATGGTTGCGGGACTTTAAGTTCAGTTACAAACTTAGAGAACTTAAAATCTTAAAAAACCGGAAAACTACTTATTTTGAGTATGATTTAGCATCTCTTCTTTTAGTCACGACTAACCTTGGTAGCTATTGCTATCGTAGAGTTGGAAACCTTGACGATTGTAAAGGCTGGAAAGATCAGAAGTGCCGAAGATTGACGATGGGGAGGCTGGGCCGCTATCGTCTGCCAGGTCTCGCTTGAACTGATTGGACAGAGGCTTTCGTTCATGCTGAACTGCTGTACAAAAATTCAGATAGTCAAAGTCTCAATCAGGCAAAGTAGGCATTAAAAGAAAAAGCTCCACAAGACAATGACACGATTTACACGTCTTAAGTTAATTTAATTTAACTCAATTTGTCTCTTGCTTAACCAATTCTAATTTGTCTCTAGCTGAAGCAATTTTAAGGTTTAGTACTCACAGTCAGAGCGCATCCCCATTTGCAGGCACTTTTGAAGACGGCAATACTGACAGCGATTTCGATGATGCTTGGTAACTTCACAGTTTTTGGTACCCCGACAGGAGTAGCCTAGTTGCTTCCGTATTGACCTCTTGAAGAACCCTTTGCAACCCTCACAGCTGATGGCACCGTAGTGACGTCCTAAGTCAAGAATTAGTCAGTTAAACAACGAAGTTTGAATAACAACAAAAGCAATGACCTTACAAGAACATAATCTCGTAAGAATATATCAGAAGAACTAATTACAATTACCGAATTACCTGAAGCACGATCTCCACAAACAACACACACATCGAGTGTGACAGAGATAATTGGGCTTCTGTTCCGCTCAAAGTCAAAGGAGTTCGCGAGTTCGGATGCGTCCAGCAGTTCTGAAAAACGATTAGATTTTTCAATGCACTTAAAATCACTTAATTTTTTTAAGGGCTTTAAGGACATCTTCCTAATCGCATCTTGGTATCGAAGGAAGACAAAAGGCCTTTGTTCATTACCTTGCTTTATGTGGCTCATGCTGAATAAAGCGCTAGGAGCTTGTGGGAGCATAAACTAAAGTTTACTTGTCGATTACTTAGGCGAGATATGGCATTTAGGGTTCAGGAGCGTTGCGGGAATACTGATGGGACAGCACTTGTGTTGAGAGTAATACTGCGAGTGCGGATGAGCGGAGAGGTCATGTCATTGACAGAGGGACTTGGGAAGGGCGACTGTGGCTGCTGGATAATGTCAGAGGTGACTGAGGTCGCTGGGAGTTGTTGGCCACGTCAGAGCCTTTCTGCCTGGCTCTGCCTGGGATGGCGTTGTGTGGAAGGGACGCTTCGTGGTCGAGGGGCAACACGGATCCATCGTATTAGAGGGTGAGAGGTTATGACCGTCGGCAACGAGTGACGTCCCATTTCCTCCCATTCCATCAGCCCAAAAAAAGAGAACTGACTCAAAGGAGCCCAGGCACAAGGCGCAAATGCATTCACAAAATACCTTTCGCTTTACTTACAGTCGAGGTTGACTTAGGGCCACCAGAAACGTTGTACACAATCCTCCATTTTTTAAACTAAAGTTAAAGCTCCCTTGACTAAAGCTATTTAAAACTCAACAATTTCGAAGCCCTTTTTAAATTCCGTATTTTAAAGAGCCTTAAATTCCTCATTTTAAAGACAATAAATTTTTCCACATTTTAAAAGCTATAAATTCCTCATTTTGAAGGCTCTTTAAATTCATTTTGAAAAGATTTTTAAAGTCCTCATGATTTACACTGAGCTGTATCACTTTTCTTGTAAATCTTCTAACAGTCATTTTTCAATGAACAATTTACATTACAGTAAACGTTTATAAACTATTGCGTGTTATTGTAGCTTATTATATGCTTGGCAATGATCAGAAATTGGCCCTTTCTTCTCCTCTCGGGGTACAGTTTGATGCTGGCAAGCACGACGCGACGTAACGAACCAAATCCGAAGCTCTTACAAGCCCAACTGTTTCGATAAAAAAAAATAGGCAAATCAAATACCCGGGGTTTTAATTTTAAGTAACAAAGCATCTAGAGTGTTACAAAGAGGTCAATAATTAGGATCCTTGCCCTCTCCTTAGGTCAAGGCCCTTCTGTGACCCATTCATTTATGATATTTTGCAGAATGATTATTACGTAGGCCCAACTACTTATGAAGACAATAGCCCCTTCCCTGTAATGTTGACGAAATAATTACGTCGACTTGCATTGCAATTTGCATGTCGATAACCCCTGGATTGGATTTTGTAGCCCAATTTAGTCGGATACAATTAGTTCGGACTTACCGAAAACGTTCCTTGACCTGAGGAGACAAGGTTCCGTACTTTGTGGGTCCTTAAGCATTGGTGGAGGTGACCCCGGCGGCGTCTGTACCTTCCAATTAAGTACTGAATCCCAGAATTTCTGTCGATGACCTTGTGTTGGACTTGGACGAGTGTCGTCGCTGTCACTTGTTGACATACCCAATTACCGTGGAATAGTATCAGGTTACCACAATCCACCAGTAATTCGCAAAGCACTAATTGACTAATCGACAACTGAAAATGAAACTGCAGAGATTTCGCTGCTGGAACGAATGAATGGATCTCTTTCTTTCCTTGTTGACAACCTCAAATTCCTCAAATTACAAGAGATCCTCGACGCAAGCGCCGGTTCAGTGAAAGGGACTTTCGCGCCAATTTTCAAAAATCGAAGGCTTCACATTCCTTTCTCAAACGTTTCGTGACATTCCCTTTCACGCCTTCACAGCCTTTCCCAAAACTTTTTTTTTTGAAAAAAGATTTTAAAATTGAAAATTGAAAAAATCACAATTCAAAAACAAAAAAAATTAATGAAGGTATACAGTAGAATGAAGTAGAACAAGATTTTGGAGTATTTTTTTTTATTAATTTCCGAGAACAAGAGGCAGTGACGAGGGCAAAATCGTCTTTCAAAACACTGTTCGAACACTGTTCAAACAGGCACAACCTCAATTACCACAATCGAAACGACTTTTCTTCAAAAAAAAAAACGTTCAAACGGTCGTTCCATAGTCTGCACACGGGGAAGCAATGATTTCGGTCTCGATCACTGGTCGAATCATCTTTGTAATTCGCTTTAAAAAACGTTTAGAAAACGAGAATTTTGTTTTAAAACTAAAAAATTATGTTTTAAAAAATCTCGTTTTTTTTAGTCTACCTGCTCCAGTGTCCCAGACGTTGTAAGAAACATGTAGACAATGTAGAGAGGGATGCAGATCAGTGACGAGAAGGTCAGCATCCAGCCAACCGTAATGGACCACTTAGGGTAGACATAGTCCTCCGTCTTCAGGTCCTCGTACCAGTAGATCGAGAAGAAGAAAATGGTCTACAAGCAGGTCAACCAAGGTCAAATTCCATAGGTCACCAGGTCAAAGGTCAATGCCCCTTACCAGGATGAATATCGGGCTGATGTAGGTCCAGCAGAGTCTCCAGAAGAGGCCGGGCGGCTTCCCGATCATTTTCTCAATGTCATTCGAGAAGCGCTTCACGCCGTAGAGCCAACACACGGCCGCTGCTTCCACGAACACGACAAATAGGATTGACAGGCCCGGCCCGTAGATGTTGATGAAGTTGACCAAGTACATGCCACCCTGGACAAGTGACAAGGTCATTAAGTGGTCATGTCATGGTCATCATAAGTGACATACGTAAGTGCATGTAGGGATGCTACAGGTAAAGACAAAGAGGAGCAAAATGGCCACAAATACTTCGCGGTTGCGGCTCAGTAGTCGAGGGTACTCGTCACATAAGGCTGTAATGATGGCTTCCATCCCTCCGAAAGTACTGTCGAGCCCCAGCGTAATCAGCATCAGGAAGAAGATCACAGACCAAAAGTTTGACCCTGGCATGGTTGCAATCGCTTCAGGGTAGACGATGAAGACGAGTCCGGGCCCTGGACATGTGAGGAAGATAAGGAAGCTTTAGTGGGTCCGAGTGGTCCGGTTAACAGTACGGTCACTCTAAAGGTTTACCTTCTGACCCCACCTTGTCAATACTCTTGTTTTGAACTTTGGCCATGTAGCCGAGGACAGAGAAGATGACGAAGCCGGCCAAGAAGCTCGTGAGGCAGTTGATGCTGCTCGTGATCACGGCGTCTCTGAAATGGACAAAAAAGCTCCTTGACCTCTATAATACCATCACCTTGACCTTTTGAAAGGTCATTGACCTTTGACCAAATCAAGGTCAATTAGCGCTGTTTTCCTAACCTGTAGCAATTGTTGTGGAATTTGTTATAGGAGGAGAGGGCGAGGAGCGTTCCAAAGCCTGGTCCAAGGGAGAAGAAGATCTGCGTTGCAGCGTCTACCCAAACCTGGAACAAATTGAAAGTTGATTACTCTTTTTTTCGCTGAAATTCGGGGTAATAAGGGGTTATCATTAGGTAGGGGTACTTGAATTAGGGTTAAATTTAAGAGTAATTTAGGTTAATTAATTAAGGTTAACTAATTGTCAAGTTGACCTTTCCGTTCTGGAGCTTGTCCCACTGAGGGGTCAAGTAGTAGTAAATTCCATCGATTGATCCGGGCAGGGTGATTCCACGGCAGAGGAGAATGAACAGAACGACATAAGGCGCCAAGGCAGTGACCCAGACGGCCTGGAAACAAATGAGGTCAAAGTACTGACCACTAATGATCGCTGGCAGCGACATAGGAAATTTGCACTTTATAAAAGAATTTGACAATCGCTGGGGCTGGAATAGCGGAAGGATGTTACTTTTTGGAATACTCAATGTCGCTTTTTTTTCTAATTAAATTTCAAATTTAGGCTGCTTTTTAGGCTTAACTAAAATTAATTAGGTTTTGGGCTAAAAGATATGTAAATGGTTTAAGCGTTTTTTTTTTAAAGAAAACGCTTCAGTATCGAAACGCAATCAGCGCTCACGTGATGCAAACCGGAAGTGAAATATGTGCATTGTAAACTTTTACGTTAAAGGCAAATTTACATGAATTTGGAGCGGGGAACGACAGTATTGCACGTCAATTACCAATTGAAATTAACAAAAGCCGTTATATTTTTTTTTATAGAAGTAAAGAATTTTGTAAGTGCGTTAACTCTGCTGCCTTGTATTGTAAATGTTCAATTGAATTCAAAAAAATTCTAAGACAGAGACCTTAAGGGTCCCCCTAACCTAGGAAGGGCTTGTCTGAGGCTTTTTTTTTTTTCTAAATAAAATGTGATAGTTCGAAATCATTCGAAATTCAAAATTAATCTTTTTTTTTGAACAGTGTTTTATTTGCTTATAAGATCTCAAACAGCTTTCTCAGCTTTCTCCTGGAGCGCTTCTGATTTCTGTAAATTACTTTCCCCTGACAGGCCCTTGACATGGGCCCTTGACAGAAGTGGACTCGAAGGGCCTTGGCCTGGGAAATTAAGGTTCCAGGCCTCCAGTGACCTCGACTGGACACGCTGGTGAGTGACTGGAGAGCCTTAGTCCAGGGCCTCTTGGGTGCTAAAGTCATTGAATTAACTTTCAATTTCTAGGCAAGGGGGAGGTAGTTAAGGTGGTGGATGCAGTGGGGTGTGAAGGCTGACTGACACTCGCTATCTTCCAGGCACTTTGACTCTTCCTGGAGAAAATGCTGGAGAAAGTGCTGGAGAATGGTGTATATTTACGGGAACCTCCAGTAAGTGCGCCCTTATTTCTCCAGCGTAATGCATAATGCATACCAGTCCTGGAATATTTCCTACGGTTCGAGATAGCGGTGAAATATTCTTTTCTCATGTCCACGTCCGTCTCTCTTCAATTTCCATTAACAAGGGCCAAGTGGCCGCCATTGTTGAAACCGCGGCGGCGGTGGTCGAACCGGGAAATTGGCGCGATCTTGCGATTTTTTAAATCCTGACCAGTTATTCCATTTCACCATCAAGCTGCACAATTTTCTTTTATACCACGGTTTCTGAACCGTGGAAAATAAATCGAAAAAACCGTTTGTCATTTTTCAGGGTTAGGTTTAGGTTAGGTAGGCTAACCTAAACCTAACCCTTTTTCAAAACCTACCCAAACTAAAAACCTACCCAAACTAACCTAGACCGTAAAATCAGAATGTGACGCTACTCAAAATTTTGCTGACCGTTGAATACACCGTTGAAATGATGCACGGTCAGGAATTGATACCCTTGGACCAAATGCAAGGAAGCTCCTTGCCTCGTTTTAATTCAAGAAAATCTGACCCTGACCTTTGGGTGTGCTCATTACATTTTGTTAAAATTTGTGTTATTTCAGCGATTTCATAAGCGATTTTTCAGCGAAAATTTTCATAAGATCAAAAACTTTCACCGAGTAACTTGTCTCACAAGATCGACTTTCATTAATTAAAATCATCAGGTAAACAACCCAGTGGTTGTTTGATCTCTGAGCCTTGATTATTCAAGTGATATTTGATTTTTGTAATCTTAAAATCTGAGCTGCTTAAGGGCTTTTTTAAAAATTTAAAACTTTTTTTTAGGTTGTATTATAAACTGACTTTCTATTTCTTGATTTCGCCTTTGAAAAAGTGTGGGAAATCTTAGAGTGAAAGCTAAGTGGAGAAAAGTGTCCTCCAAAGAGTGAAAGTTCTCAAATATAAATTGTGAATTTAAAAGTTCAAGTGCGGAAATTAATGGTTTAGAAAATTTAAAATTTTGAATAATACACTTTCTCCACTTTCACCAAAGGGCCATTCCATCAGGCTGAGTAGAGGAGTTGTATAAAATTTCGTAATTCAATATCCTAAAAGCATTTCTCCCTTCGAATTTGTAATGCTAAAAGCCACTTTGTTACAGTGGGAATCAGTGAGACTATTGTTTAACTTTTGTGGTTCACTTCTGTGTAAAGGAGCGAAAAAAAAATGCTCTGTACTTTTGTTGCTCAGCTAAAAACGCTGATTTCTGCTGATACTGCAAGTTCCAAATTTTGATTTTTAGGCCCATTTCCTGGCAATGGCAATTGTTTTCTCTGTTTCAAAACCAAATCAGTTGAAGTAGAGAAGAGGGTGAAAGCACCCAAAAATGGTCATTTTATTGCCTATTCTCACAGCCTGTTCCTCACTTGAAAATGTTTTCTGCTTTTCAGCTTTTTTGGACCATCAACAAGTGGACCATTTTTGCCGAAAAATGTCCAAAAGTGAACAAATGGCCACTTTTGAAACAACGGTTTGAAGTATTTGCTTTCACTTTCGGTTACAAAGGTACAGTGAACCTCGCTCACAAGAAACCGAAAAAAATTTAATAGAGTGCGTTAGCGGCGCTCATTCTTAAATTTGACTTCAAAATATCATTTAAAAAAAAACAGGAAAATGTCTTTTTTTAGAATTAATTCAAGAAATTAACTTTTTAATAAAATAAAAGCTACACGTGAATTCTACCGAGCGTTTTTTTATGTTCGGTACAAAAAAAAAGTTCGTAAAACTTTTTGGAAAAATACGGATTTTGAAAAAAAAATCCAACATTTAGCTACCCTTGGCCCTTAGTGAATATTTTTTTCAGATTTTTTATTGTAGAGCATCATTTAGTTTTCCAGACTTTTCCTCTTTGTTAGCGCATAAGAAAGGCTCTGTACATAAAGTACAGTGCGTTTTGTGAGTACTGTTACCTTTCCCGAGCTCTTGACGCCCTTCCAGAGGGAGAAGTAGACGAGGAGAAAGACGGAGAAGACGCAGAGGACGAGGGACCACTTGACATGCCCCATGTCATCAAGTCCATCAGACAGATGCTTCTCAAGCACCTTCCGCCTGTAACACCAACCACATACAGTCAATCGCGGATAAATCCACAATGCGCCGCCGACACTTTAATCTTCTAAATTGTTGCCGCCTTGTAAACTCAAATCCAACCACATCATCAATCTCACCCTCGTTTCACAGGGATGCAGAGCGTTTTATCCTCCAACTTTCTTGTCACTGCCTCCAAATCATTTCCCCAGAAATACCGTGCGATTCATAAATATCTGAGCACAGTGATACTAGTCTGACGTATGAGTTCTTCAAAAATTCAACCAGTTTCAAGTATTTTAAATAATTGGTTTCGAAATATCGTTTTAAAACAACTAGAATTTGCAAAATGTAGGAAACGCAATATTTCCCCGTGATGCTTTGGTGAAAACCAGTTCTTTCTCATATACAGGGCCTTTCAGAAGTACCGAATTTAATATGAGACAGAGTTATGCATGTCTCAAGTGTTTTTGGTTAAAATTAGGATATTTTGTTAGAAAATGTGGCTTTATCACTACCAATTACACATGCAGATTTGATTTGAACTCGTGCATGCTACTTTTTATTTTTGAATTTTTGAGTAAGGCAAAGTAGATTTGTGCCCGTAATCATAAAAGGCTCTCTGCACATGTGTTTTGAATTTTTAAAAATTACTGGATTTTTTTTCAGCGTAAGTCAAAATAATTAGGAGAATTTGGCAATTCCTTGGGGCTTTCAATCACGGAAATCCTCTCTAATTTCATTTAGTTTTTTGACGGGGCTTGCAAAAATGAAGCACAAATTACTTCTAACATGTGGCGCATTACTCTGATTTGGAAGAATGAAAATCAATGGGACTTGAAGGGCCCACTTTTTTAACAAAGCCGTTTTCTGTTCATTTAGAAAAAAAAATTTTTTTTAGCAAAATGATTGGAAACGCTTGAGCAGCTTTTGTATTTTTTTTAATTCCGTCTGCCTCATTTATTTCTACGAAGCGACACACTGTGAGTCAAGTGCCAATAAGGAGGAAAGAAAGAAAGTAAAGTGAAAGTTTGAAGTGGAAATTACGAGCAGGGCTTATTGAAAGTTCCTTAAGGCTCCCAAGGCCCTCACCCGCCCCTTCAATCAAGGGAACAAAAGTTTTGGGAGCCGCTTTTCTCATGAAGACCTGTTGAGCCCTGCCTCCCTTGAAAGTGAAAGCAGGAGAAAGTGGAGGCCTCAAGTGCCTCCCAAGTACCCGCATTTCACCCCTCCACCCAATCTCCATGCTAATTGCTCCTCATCCCACTTTCTCTAATTAAGCTAATTACTCCCACCTGCTCAGGTAATGACAGTTCTGAAGGGGACTGTTGTTGAGGTTGTGTTAAGGGCCTCCCGGACGGTTTGCCAAGATTTGGGCCGCTTGACAGGAGAGGAATTGGAGGAGGGAGAGATAGATGACTGTCAGCGGATGGTGGGGGGTTGACGTCGTGAATGTCGCCATGTGTCACCGTATGTCGCCTAATCTAAGACTTACTCGTAGTACTCCTTGGCTGGACTGGTGGCTTCTTCTGGATTTGACAGATTGGCCCTTTCCCAGATGAGCGTACAATTTTCAGTGTTCCAAGGGTTTCCGCAGGAGGTCCAAGGGAGCTCGCTTTGAAAGGACTCAATTAAGTAGTACACCGCCCAGCCGATTATCGTGTTGTAGTACATACCCATGTACAGGTCAATCACGCAAATGGCGTAGCCCAACCCTGAAAAGCATACAGAGCCTTTCAGAAGTACCGCCTTGAGAAGCTGTAACTATTTCCAATGAAAAATAGCAATTGAAATAATATCCAAAAACGAAAATAATTTCCAAATAAAATAATTTGGGTAAAATATGCAAAGTGAAGATATCCAATTCTGAAAATTACTAGTTTCAAAGCAAATTTAATTGCAAACTTGGTTTAATCATGCGTTTAAACACTTAGATTTTAGGTTTCAACCTAGTTTTTTTTCTAGTGAATATACGATTGACAAGCATCAAAGAGTTGAAGATTGCTGATTTCGCCCGCCGAAGGGAAAGCGAAGTGAAAGTTGACCGAGTTATAATAATTTTTGCCCATTTTTATGCCATTGGATATTTCCACCTTTTGGATATTTTTCAATGAAAATTTTCACTTTGGATATTTTTCATCAGATATAATTACATGAAACTGATGAGAAAATACTTTTGGTGTAAACGTAAACTAAAACTGAGCATTTCTGATGCCCTCTACGAAAAGGAGAAAGTTCCGAAAACTAGACATCTTTTTGACAAAATTCTAATGAGTTTAAATTTCCCGAATTCATCAATCCCATAGTATTTAGCTAACCCTATGGTCATTTGCTGACTTTTGAAGTTGCTCGCCATCTTGTATGAGTGCAGGAAATCGTACAGTGGAATTCTAGCAAATGACCACACAGTATGTCCCCTTCTTTTTGTCTAGAATTACTTATTTTTAAGTTAAATTTTTCAACCTTTTGTTTTTGTTCTAATGGCAACATTTAACTTCCCGGATTTTCTCTTTTTGTAGCTTTCTCTTTTGTTACTTTACAGAAAAAAAAATTGTTGTTGTTTTCTGCAGTCAAAAAGTAAAACCTACTTTGGCCTAAAAAAATCGTTTTTCAAGGAAAGTATTTGACAAATGACAGTTTGTTGACCTCAGTGCAGGGGTACTTAGCCTAGGGCTCAAAGCAGCGAAATATTTATTTAAGGAACGCCAAGGGCCACGGTCCACAACTTTCTCTTCCGGTTTGCATTATTGCGTTTCTCCCAGGGAAAGCAGCTTTTTGAAATTCAAAATCCCTTTGAATTAGAACTGAATCTCTAATTCGTAATTCGTCACTGTAACCCATGCCAAAAAAGTGGGGTTCACCTGTATCCCAATAACCTTATGATCTCCCGAAGACCTAATGAGGCTTATCCCTTCCTAACGAGGAAGTTTTTAAGAATTTGAGCATGATTGACAACACCGTTCGATTTTTGAAAAAAGAAACGGTCGTTTGAATCCTGATTTTTCGTCGTCGATTACTTTGTGCTCCAGCAGGAAATCAGCGTCTTGGTAATTGTGTCGTCTCTGGAAGGGGGCTTTTCTGGAGAAGAAGTCGCTGGAGGATGTCATTTCCTGGAAGACTTCACGACTCCATGATAATAACCTTCATTTTAGAGCAGCGTGGACTTGGGCAAAGTCCTTTGGCCTCCTAATGACAATTTCACGATCATGATCTAGCCCTTAACTTTCTTCTAACCAAGGGTCAGAGTACAAGTACCCTTTACAAGGACTAAGGAACAGTATAACACCAGTTGAAACACGGAAACAAAGTACAGAGCGTTTCTTAAATACTGGATAAGCGGAGAAAGTCCTGGAAACTAAACGCCGCTGAAAGATTAATACCTGTAGTTTTCACAACTTTCTCTTTTTGTACGGACACTCCGTACTTTCTCCATCTCCTGAAGATTATGCCAAGGTGACTCGCAATTGGGTCAATCGAGCGGCGGCATTTTTGAAAGTGTCTGTAGATGGAAAAGGTTCGGGAAGGTCAATTACCTTGGAAGTTATTTACTTGAGGAGAAGATTGGGGAGTATTGAGCACTCAAGCTTAGCACTAAAGAAGGAATTATCACAAAACTTACTTTCTCTCACTTTCTCCATGTCTCCTCTCATTTGTCCCAAAATCCTCCCAATGGGAAAAAGTCGAAAAGATGCAAAAACGCTTTAGAACGTGAAGAGAAAGTATTTCTCCAATAAAAATAAAATAAAATTTCGGGTATTTTTAGGATTCTAAAAGGGAAAGTTGAGGCAGGAAAGGGAAAGTAAAGGCGATTTAAATACCACGTGCTAATGACAGCCCCAAAAAAGCCAGCGATTATACGAAGGCTTGAAATTCAGCGTAGCAGCACCGCTAGAAAACACAAACCGGAAGTGAAAGTCCTGTTAAGCTTATACTAATTAGGAGAGGGCAAAAGAGGGCAACTGGAAAATTAAAAGAGGTTCAGCGCTAAGCTTCGGTTTTTAAATCCGAAGCGATTTACTATAGTAAAAGCGTTGTAGACGCTTCCAGCGTCGTCGTGATTCTTGTTTTTGAAACGCATCGTTCACAAATTTCCAAAACTAACAGAGGAATGTTATTTTTAAGATTTTCATCATATAGTTCAGTTGTGTGATTTCAAAAGAATTGCAAAAAAAAAGTTTCGGTTTTTTGTGTTTGTATGAGAGAGAACAATAACTTTACTTTCACTTTACCGCTACTTAAAAAATGCGCTGTACACAATTTACCTTTGAGGGCGGGGCATATGTGTCGCCAGAGGGTGAGACATCCGCTCCGATAGTATTGACCTAGGGCGAGTTCCAAGTAAAACAAGGGAAGACCTCCAAAAATGAACATGACGCAGTAGGGGAATGAGGGCGGGGCATATGTGTCGCCAGAGGGTGAGACATCCGCTCCGATAGTATTGACCTAGGGCGAGTTCCAAGTAAAACAAGGGAAGACCTCCAAAAATGAACATGACGCAGTAGGGAATGAGAAAGGCCCCTGCGGAAACAATGCGTTTTAAATTTTTCTAAACAACTTTTTTTAAATTTTCTAAACACTTCTGTTTGAACAGCATAGACTCACCTCCGCCATTTTGATAGCAAATGTAGGGAAAGCGCCAGACGTTGCCCAAATCCACGGCGAACCCAACCACGGCCAACAGAAACTCAATTTTCTTGCTCCACGTCTCCCGCCCAATCGCTTCGGAAATTCAGCGTTATGGCAAACACCTCAGAATTCTGTATCTCCGATTCGAGGTTGAGCTTATTTTCAGATTTAGTTAGGCGGCGGGAAATGTGATTTCCGTCCTGCACCGCGACGCTGTCGGTGCTGCTCGTCGGCGTAGAATTGGACATGGCTGCCAGGGTAAAGCTTCCAGGAGCCCTCCCAAAGTACAAAGTAAACTTGACCTTTGACCTCGAAAGTATTGAGGTCAAACCACCTCCACAGCACTAGTCAGCACCGCTGTCTGCACCGTTGGCAAAGACTCTAGTTCCACCCATGTTATTCAACCACTGGCGACCGTTGGAACCTTACGGTCAAAATTCCTTGGCAATCTGGTCGAACTTGGGAGGGAAGCCAACGGTGCTTGATGCATTACGTCGTGAACCGTGCGCATCGTGGCTTGTCTTCATTAAGTTTCGAACGTTCACGAGCAGTGATTGGTTACTTGGGTCAATTTGTGGCCAATAAGCTTCGAGCGGGAAATTTGGGGGCGGAGGTTAGCTACGTCTAACGTCCCACCAATCCCTGGCTGTTTCGAGATACGAATGAGTAGTGCGCCACGATAAAAAAGAAACCCATAGAATCCGCGGGCTTCAAGTGTTGTTCGAAGCTTGATTAGAAGTGATGGCTGGCCCTTCCGCAGCGCGTCTGGTTTGCGAGTTGAGATTTGAAATTTTGGCACCAAATTTGAATTTGTCCGTTTCAGCGAACCGCCATTGGGTGTTTGGGAAAAGTGAGAGACACGACGCGTATTTTGAGGCTGGAAGTTTTAAGTGGAGGACCAGGTGCCCTCCCACGTGCTAATTGCTATCGAAACTAATTTGAAAATCCAGGTCTGTTTTGTGTTGGCCAATGGCGTCGTGTGCCTCAAAGCATTCCACAGCCCCGTGGCACTCTCCTAATGAAAACCAGTCTTTTGCAAAGTCGCAATCAATCAAACTTAAAAGAGTGGCGCAGACTTCTAATTACAAAAGAGTGGAGAATTGAGCCGAAAAAGTGGATCCATCATTTTTCGGAAATTAATTCTTGTCAACTTTTCAAATTTTCCGATAAAGTTTCACAAACCTAAAAAAGAGAGATAGCCGTGAATTTAAAAAATCTAAAAAAGGGACACAAAGGACTTTTTTTCTTAGAATGGGACGACGATGCGCCGTCAACAATCCAGAACAGAATCTAATAAGAATCTCACGTCAATCTTTCATTTGTTTGGATTCAGCACAAATCCAATTTAGAGCAGCGATAGCCTACAATCGCTTCATCAAAATGTATTGGGTTACAAAAAAAACGCTGATTTTTTTTTTTAGAATTTCCTTTAAAGAAAACTTATCAAAAAGGACAAATAACAACAAAAGTAGAACAAATGATTTATCTTGGAAATTCAAAATAAAATTTGCAAATAGCACCCTAGTCAAAAAAGAAATCACACAATCGAAAAAAAAATCACAATCGTAAAAAAATCACACAATCGAAACAAAAATCACAATCGAAAAAAAAAAACACAATTGATGAAAAAAATATCTATCAATCGGAAAAGATCAATTTTCAAAATTTGTGAAGAATTTGTTTATAAAAATCATGTTTGTTTGTAATCAGTTTACGCTTACATTTAGGTCCAATTAAGTCCCCGGAAGTCAAAAGTAGGTTTTAGAACACTTAACTAAAATACAAACACAATTTAAAAAAAAAAACTACCCCCTGCTGCAATTTTTTTTTTTAGAAAACTCAACTATTGAAACTAAATTTGTTTTGAACAGAAGTGTTTCCTCCTCACGGGACACAAATGCTCTTTTTAATTGTCTTTGATGAGTTTAAGACTTTCTCCAAAAACTTTCACTGGGCCTTTACTTTCCCTTTGAGACACTTTGCAAAAAAAGGACTTAAGTCCGCTGGGTACTTAATAGGGAGGCTAAGGGCCTCCTGTCCTTAAGAAACAGATACGGAGGGCCACCCGGAATCGAGATCTGTTCTCATTGGGAGCTTACAGCAAACTCCGAATCCCGGGCTTCCGCACAGTGGAATCCCGGGATTTATTTACTATCACACAATCCCTTCCCACCCTCCGACCAATCACAAGTCAGCATTCGTTCCCGTGAACGCTGATGCTCACAATTCAGCGATTCTTCCTACCGAGTATGTGTAAACTGATGTTCAGGATTCAGCGTTTCTTGCCATAGTCCTTAGACGGTGATGTTCTGAATTCAGTGCTTGTTTCTTTGAAGTACACGCTAATGTTCAGAAATCAGCGATTCTTCCAGCCAAGACCGTTGACGCTGCCGTTCTAGGGCTCCAATGTACACTGCGGTCCAGTTTTGCGTAAAAACAAAGACTGCGAAAATCATTTCCGAGCAAAATTCTTGCCGTTTTTATAAATATGCTACTACTAGCGCTGATTAAGGGCTCTTTACTCAAGAAGCATCTGATTTCAAGTACTTGAGAGGAGCCCTTGACAGTAGTTAAATCAGAATCGAGAGGGTTCCGAAGAGCATTCCCGTATTTATCGCTGGTCGTTGGAGGTCCTGGAATCGCTGAAAGTGAATCCTAGGCTTTAGCTCTCAAGGTCCTGGAGTCCAGTTGAAGGGCCGCTTTCTCCAGGCCCTCGCTGGAGCGGTGGTTCCAGCGGATTGAAACAAACACGTTTCACTTGTGTTTTTTAAAGCACTTGAAGACTAAAGCTCCCTTTCCTCATGACCTAACATTATTAGAAGGATCTTCACAGATCAATTCATTTCAAAGGCTTAAGGACGCTGGAGGAGCCGCTTTTACAAGAATCGCTGCAAGCGATTCTAAAATATTTGGATTTTTACCAGTGACTGGTAATAATCAAATAAGAGAAGCGCAACAAAGGAAGTTAAAAAACTGATCTAAAACAAAATAAAATAATATTAATAAAATAATAAAATATTGTTTAAATTAATAAAATATTTTTTATTTTTTAAACAATCCCGTCTTAAGGGTTCGTTTAAGGGCCTCAAAAACTGAATAACATTACAAATGTGAATTTGAAAGACTTCCTTTCCGGAAAATATAGTAATCAAAAGAAATGCGGTCATGAATTGTATCTAATGGTATTGCATTCGTAATATCGTGATATTCTTAAGGGCCTTCTTGTTCTCGTGCAGGTCTGTTGGGCCAGTTTTCATCCCTTGAGTGCCCTTCTGTTCACGTACATGTATGGCCAGATTTCATCAATTTGGAGACAAAAAGGCCATTTTTTTTTTGGAAACGGCGCAAAGTGCTTGGAAAATCGGGTGGTTGAATAACCACTACGGACGCACTTGCCGAAGTATGATGTTTATTGTGTAGTAAGTAATGAAAATCGTTTTAATCGTGAAATTTTGAAATTTAAGGATGCCAAAACAAAATTAGGCGACGATTTCAGGCAGACCTTGCAGTTCGGTCAGTTCTGTTTCGAGTGAGTGGTTGTCATTTCAAAATGATTTTTTTTTAGAAATTCTGAAATTTTCGAGATGACGAAAATTTCAGAATTTCATCTTATAAAATCACGATTTTTTTTATAGTCGCACTTCCCAATGTAAGTGGCCGAACTGGTCACTCAAAAAGTCACCTACACTCAACCAGTGCTAGAGATGGGCCTCAGCTTTGTTTTAAATATTGATTTTTTGTGTGTGAAAATCCTCCTGTCCTAGGACGGGCATGGTTGGCTAGTTTAGGCTTAATGGCGCCCTTGCCTTATTGAAATGATTTTTCGAGGTCAAGGGTCACGGGAGCACTTCGTCGGAATTGGTAAAACTTCATTTCCGTTCCAGCCGCAAACACGCTCATCGCTGGACACTTTTGTCCAGGAAATCTCCAGCGAGAGACAATTGACAGGAGGTTAAGATGGTAGATAAGGCGGCTGGAGAAAAGGACACGCCATTAATCTCATTTCCCTTCTAAGGCCCCTTCCGTGTCACGGAATGTTCACGGAACAAAAGTTTTTACTGGAGAAAGCACACTTTCTCCACATGTCACACAATGCTTAA
Organism: Bilobella aurantiaca; assembly: GCA_021029175.1. Classification (NCBI taxonomy): domain Eukaryota; kingdom Metazoa; phylum Arthropoda; class Collembola; order Poduromorpha; family Neanuridae; genus Bilobella; species Bilobella aurantiaca. The sequence goes on from VYYI01000695.1 coordinate 16,524, forward strand.
GATTTGCCCTAGAGACCAAGCGTTGGTGACCTCTAGGGAAATGAGAGGTCGGTGACTCTGTCACAGATTGTGAAAGACGTGACATTCAGATTCGACCCACTTGTGGACATGAACAATGTGACATGTCCAAGAATCAACTTCAAAAGTGCCAATGACCTTCCGATTGACGAAGTTGTGAGACAACAGCAAAATCACATATTTTGTCACGATGACCTCGTCGTGAACTTCAAAAAGCGCAGTTGTCATACTTTAGACGAAATGTCAAAATCTTCCATTTTGCCGAAAATTAAGTATTTCACAATCCCAATTTTTATATTCTAAACATTAACATTGACGTTCACGACGAGTCGTGACCTCGTGACACTTCTAGAGCACTACTTCCAGAAATGTTTCACCGTATTTGCGATAAACGGCACTAACACCAATATTTTTTATTCGACTCAGAGGCAAGATTATTGATAAGGTCAAGTCGCTGCAGGGCCAAGGTCAAGAACCCTTAATTAGCAATTTAGCGATTCTGGTCTTTAAAAAAAGAGGGGGAATTTTGGTAGCTCGGCTGACCCAGCAGGAGCAAAATAATATTTGCAAAACAGAATTATTAGAAGGAGGAGGTTATTAACACATTATAATGATATTGATTGGCGCTCATCTCTGGATAATTAAAACCGACCTCTTCTGATTCGGCGGCGCTTGACTCGTGGATTTGGCGGAAACATTTAAAAGCACTTGGAGAGGGATGTGTCCATGACCTCCTCTCGAACGCCGGGGGAGGGGGATGTTCCGTAGGGAGGGTAATTGGGAGAGTTAAAGTTACTCTGAAGGGAAAGATTGTTAAAGTTTCGGAAGGAGAGGCTGCCCGAGTGCTTCCGGGGGGAGCGAGCCTTGATTATGTGTGGTTTGAACGCATCCTCTAGCACGGAGGGAGCGACGTAGGTGAAGCCCTAAGAAAAAAAGAACAAATTTCAAATTTTTTCAATCAAGCAAATACACTTGACCTATAATTTGACTCGTGACCTCTAGATTTTTATCAAACTAACTCAATTCTCAATAAGCAGGTGTCAGTTCTTACTTGAAATAATAAATTGGCACTTTCGCTCAAAGTGGACTCATCTGGAGAGTCGACGGCAGGTTGCTTCGTGAACTTCGTATCAAACAGAGATACGTCATCGTCTCCTTTCTAAAAATAAAAATCACGTTCAATCGTTTCGCAATAACAATTGGCTCGTGAATTTGCATAAAGGAAAAGAAAAGAAAAACGTGTTGTAAACATGAGTTTTTATATAGGTCAATGACCATTTTCTTTTCACTAAAATTAACCCAGTCTAACAGATTTTTTAAATTCTTCAAAACCTTAAACATTTTTTTAATTTTTTTAACTTACCAAAACTGGTTTGAACGGCGGCTCTACGCGGCGAGCAGCAACGTCATCCCAGTTGCAGTGTTTAAAAAAAGTATGTGACTTTATTGGGATTGCATCCAGTAAGCCGTAGCCTAGCCTCTGATTGGCTTGGCGCTAGATAAAGGAATTTCAAATTAGTCATGATGAAATTTTGATGTTTGAGCTTATGACCTGTGAGCAAATATTTAATTTCACAATAATTTACCTTTAATAATTTACGAATCATGTCTCTAGCATCTGCCGTTAAATAAGCTGGCAGATTTAATTTCCCTTTGAGAATTTTCTCTATCGTCTTCTTTCTGTTTTCGGCAGTAAATGGCGGCTAGAATATTTAAAAAATAGGCTTTTAACTTGTCATCAAAATTAAAATTATATTTTATCAAAATTTTACTTTCTTTTATCAAAATCTCATTCTTTTAGCATTTAAACAAAATACTTACAGCACCCGTGAGCATATCAAACATCAAAGCACCCAGCGACCACCAGTCAACGGCCTTTCCATGCCCCGCCCTCATCAGGATTTCTGGCGCCATGTACTCCACTGTGCCGCAGAAGGTGTGCGTGACGACTCCCTCTTGGATGTGCTCCTTGCAGAGCCCAAAGTCCGTGAGTTTGACATGGCCGTGACCGTCTAGCAGTATATTTTCTGGCTTGAGGTCTCTGAAATAAAAACAAAAGGTTAAAGGTCAAGATCAACTGAACATAACAAAAGGAAAGTACACGTGCTCAGCATGTAAACAAATTATAAACAAACCCACCTGTAAATGATTCCTTGTTTATGTAAATGCTCCAGAGCCAAAATAATTTCAGAAAGGTAAAAGCTGAAAAACGAGATTAATTATTTCCAGAGCACGTTTTTGCATCTAAAGACATACATACATTCCAGGAAGTATTTTGTCTGGAGATTTGAATATTTACCTTGCAGTATCTTCCAGAAAAATACCCTCTCGTTCTAAATGCATAAAGAGCTCTCCTCCACTAAGGTACTCCATTATTAGGTACAACTTTCCGCCGGTTTGAAACGCGTATTTCAAATCAACAATAAATGGGTGCTACAAAAAAGGACAAAAAAAGATAATGAGTACAAAAAAAATACAACCATCGTTTACTCATCAGCTTCCTTTACTCATCAAACTGTTTGAAAGAGATTCGAGTGAGTAAACTCTTAAAAATTCCCAAATTGCTTTGTGATTGTTTTCTAAGAGTTAATGACCTCTGACCTTGACTGCTTCAAGGATGTTCCTCTCCGCTCGCGTATGAGCCGTGTCCTTTTGATTACGCACAATCGTGGCCTTGCGCAGTACTTTCATGGCAAATACCTTGCCGACGTCCGTGCCCGTCGTTTTGCGAACCTGGAAGACCTTGCCATAACCACCCTTCCCGAGTACTTTTCGCAGTTCAAAGTCATGTGGTCCAACTTTCTCACGATTCACAGTCTGATCAATGATCTGATACTCCTCGATACCTTCCGCACTGTAAATCAGTCGATCAATCAGTACATAAATAGAATTCGCGGAAGTGATAAAAACGATTTCGAGGAGTTTCCGCACTCGCGAATCATCTTCACGATGACCCTGAGTGGCTGAACATAATCTTATTTAAAGACACTTAGCAAAAAAAAACATCTCTAACTCACTTCATCAACTCCTGATTATCTCGTCCATCCACGAAATTGATTCCCTGAAAAAAAGAGAGAAGCGACACAAGGATTAATCTCTTAATTTTCATCATCCCCACGGCACGGCCCACCGTGTTATCATTATGTTCCACGTGACGAGCACAGCCGCAGCTTTTACTGTTGCTAAGATATAATAACTCTTGAATTGAGGAGGCAGGAGGCTTAAATGACACTTGCATCATTTTCAATTTCATACAAACGAACCAGTTGTGAAGACCTAACCTAACCTTCCTGAACGTGAACAGACCATTTGTCTGCTCTGCGCCTGGGCAAGGCAAAGGTGACGACTTGTTTTCGTCGAAAAGAACGAAACCATGCCATGATCTTCACTTTCTAATTGTATACTTCTCTGTTGTGAAAATCACAACTTCAAGGATAAAAACCCCACCGCTTAATTACCTGAGCACTAATTACTTTTTCAAAACAATGCACCACTTACGTTTCCGATAAAGTTTCCGCTATCCTCGTCCTCTGATAAGTCCGAAATGATTTCCACATCCTCCTGAAGTTCAAGATCAAAAACACCTGAGTTTGCCATCGTTCCTAATTTGAGCTCTTTGGCACTACAGTGGGCCTAGTTCCGGGAGCCGAACAATTTGACCAGTGGCGAATACTTGGACACCCGGAGCGTGATTCCGTTGCGGCTGGAGGTTCCTGGAACTTCGGTAGTCGGCCACTAAGCACTTCTAGAACGAGTAATTGAGATAGGTTGGGTGCGTTGTATCGAGTAGTTTCAATTAGCTCATGTTGTTATTGTGGGTGGTTGAGTTTCGAGAGATATGGCCCGAGAGACGTGTGGAAAGGGACTAACTAAAGCACGTCGTGGTTCCTGATCTCGTTCAGTGCCAAGTGCCCTGGCCGTCTGTGGTAGGCTCCCAGTGGTTGTGTCCGTGTCATACCCCAGTTCTTACCGTCGTCACTCCACGATGTCGAGGTACCCAGTATAACTAGAGTAGAGCTTATTCCGTCGTGCTCTCGTCAGGCCTCCTGTTGTATTCTCCCCTTCTGAAATAAATAATCACGTTAAAGCTGCGAAGAAGTAGGTGGGTACCCCAGACATGGCCATGGCCATGGCACCAAGTATTCTCAGAAGAATCCTACATTGCAGAATTGCGAAACGCAAAAACAGAAGTAGATATCAACAGATTGATCAAAACTTACCCTGTAATCACTGTCACACTGCCAGTACTTGAATCAGCGATCAAGGATCAATCCAATCAATCGCTGATTTATAATAATGAATTGATTTCATGTTAATTAGTCTAATTACAATTAAATTTTGAGCAGGAAACAATTTTTTTTACAACGTCGAGGGAAGTTTGATTAGACTGATTGATTAATATGGAATCGTAGTGGCGCCCTAATTTGAATTTGCGGGAAAGTGCCGCCACTGAAGAGTTGACCTTTGACCTCAGGGGTTAGATTAAGGTAAAGGTCAACTAACATAAATTCTAAATATTACACTTAAGTTATTTAGCATATTTAGTTATTTAATTGTTGTTTAATTGCTTAACACGACGAAATAAACTATCAATTAGTCAATTGATGCTAAAGTTTTTGTTAGTTGGAATTTAACTCAAAACCGTGATCTTGTTCTTCGCTATTGTTTTAATTGTTTTAATTTCATTTAAGACTTAGCTTAACAAGCCCGTCCAAAAAAAAAGAATTTTAGTTGTTTTAGCGTTAAAAAAAATCATATATTTTGCTTGCGGTCTAATTATTGCTAACAATTAAAACAATTAGTTTAAAAACAGTGTATACAAATATTTAATACAAATATAAAAATACAATTATTTTAAACAAAATGTTTAAATTATTTAGAATAAACCAAGTATGTAACGTAAGTTGTAACGTAAATACGTAATTGTAGACACTTTAGAAATCCTTACTACGAAATAACTTTTGAAAATTATTTTCTCCCTTACTAAAGTTTACATAAATTTCAACTGGCGTTGATGCATGACATTTTAGAAAGGGAATGAAAACTCAACAGTTAAATTGATTAAAATAGATAATTTGAAAATCAAGAAAATTTTATTTAGAAAAATTAAAATTTCAAAAATCATTTTGGCAAATCAAAAAAGGGTATCATTTTGCCAAATACGAAATTTGCATTTGCATTTGCTCCTCTCTAAACCCAAACAAAACTTTCCTTCAATGCGACTGCGACCCCAGACGGACTCAAGGTCTCGTACAACCCTCTATAGTCACCCCACACGAGTGCTTCAAAAAGCCACTTATAACTATGGAACTTAACTAGCGCTACTGATAGGAGATAAAGATAATTAACTAAATAACTTCACTTACTTAATCACACCTTATAGTGCCTCAAGTAGACTAAATTTAACTGCTCCTCACCATCCCTAACACAACAATAGCCTTGAAATTAATAACTGCTTACAGTGCAACCACTTTCAATTAATCATATTTTTACCCAACAAATTGCCATTTAATTTACTTCCAAAACCATTTGAAAATGTATCATTCAAGTTCATTTGAAACAGTTATAAAATGACTATTTCATCAAAATAAATTTAATTATACAATTAAGCTGTTTAATTTTAAATTAAGTGGGTACTTAAGCTCACTGTTTGGTTTATATCGGATCCTTCAAGTGAAAAATGGGTCAAAATGCATTCTTATCGTCTCGCCTCCTTGATATCGATTGCAGAGTGACCTTGACCTTTAAATTTTTTTCGTGCAATTGGCCTTTGACCAATTGACCTACTCTACTTGGCCATATGCTATGAATATGATTTAAAAAAAAAGTACAAACGTCAATATTTAATTGGTCGTTTTTTGCCTATGTTATGGAAAATAACTTTTGATGATAAAGTACGCTGTCCAAAAGCGACGCTTTAAAAAAATGGAGCTTTTACGACGCAGTTCTTGAGAATCGCTGATTCGAAGTTTTTGGGCTGGAAAGGAGTTTTGCATGTCATTAAGTAGTGTCATTTGCTATTCATTTGCGCACGGTGAAGCGTCAGTGTAAAAGTAAGAGGGATGATTTGTGATAAAGTTAAGTGAAACCTTGATTAATTATTTAAGGGAGAATCGCTTATGCTGTGTTGCGTATTAGGGCCCTTGTTGCCCCTTTGGAAGTTATTACAATTGATTGCTTTGTTATGGTATGGAATTGAATGGGCAATTATTACAGATGAAGCGATTGAGCGGCGAAGTGTGTGGCATGCGATCAGCGCAAACAATGACCTTAAAGGGACAGGGTTTGTCAGGACCGGAGATTTAGGGCAATTCTGGGTAACAAAGAAAGGCTTATTTTAAATTTTATAAAAAATCGCTGTGAAAGAACTTTCCAGTAACAAATATTTGCAGCGCTACGCTTGCGTTTTTTAAAATGCTCCCTTTAAAAACATGGGAATCTTAATCTTAATGATGACGGCATATTTTGATGAAATATTTTGGAAATTTATATTTTTGATTGCTTGAAAATAAACAATAAACATATTAAACAATTAAACAAAAGTTGAACATTTAGGATCAATTTTCAAAGTGAACCGTTGTACCCTGAGTGGGTAGGAATCGAGGAACGCTGCCTCGCGCACTCATGTTCTAACTCTAAATATTGACAAAATTGTTTTTGAACGTCATTTGAACAGCATTGTCAAACAATTTTTCGGCCGTTTTTCGAACAGCATTTTGAAAATAACGTAAGGTAAACGAATCGGACAGTTATATCAGTTTATCAATCAAAAAGCAATCACGCAAAGCAGTCGATAGTCATAAAAAGCGCTCTCACCGTCACAAGGGCAAACAAATGTCAATTTTTCAAAAAATTGCGCAAACAAAAATATCGGATTTTAAAAAAAAGCATTTTTAGAATATCGTTTCGGCTTAAAAATTCAATTACTTTTTTTTTTCGAAAATGTTTACCATTCACGCGTATTTTCCTTTTCCTGAAAACCTAATTTTGTTCAATTTTGCAACTTTCATTTTTTCAAAAAATCTTTCAAGCAAGTTATTATTGTACGCGGTTCTTTATTGAGTTGAACTATGACAAAATTATGGGCCTCGGGCCCTTTTTTACATTTCCAGCGCTGATCGCTTTGATTGTTTTCTACGTAGCACACCTATCGACGCAGCATTCTTGTCTAGAAGCACTCCAAAACCGTTTCTAAGCGCATTATTGTAGTGATTGATGTGAGAGTATTTGGCCCAAGGTGCAGGAGTAGTCGAGTAAAAATTGTTTAAGGAACGTCGAAATTTTGAACGCTGGCGCTTCTTTTTCTAGGAGTCCCTCCCTCGTATCCAGGAGTATTTTCCGCGGGAACTGAATTTAAATTTGAATTTGAGGTACCCTTTCCTTGTGAGACGTTCTACTTGTTTGGAGGGTACTTGGAGGGTACTTGGGCTTCGAATATTCACTGTTGTCGTCGTAGTACTTAACATTGGCACTCCGTGTAGAATTTCCAGCGTAAACTGGAGGCTGCTCTTCAGGCGCACTGTTGACAAATTGAAAATTTAGCATTACTAATTCCGTAACTAAAATTCAATAAATTTATATTTAACTAAAATTATTTCAATTTAACATTTTGGCTCCTTAACCTCTTATATCGGAAAAATGAGCTCGAAATGTTTTTTTCTAACTTTCTATTTTTTAATGAATTTTTAAATTACCTCATTTTTTTTTAAACAAAATAAAAAACAACTAAAATTCAGTTTAAAAAAAAACACATTACGTGTTGCGTCCCATTTCCACACATTTGGGAAAAAGCATTGAAAAGCGTCTGATTAAAAATATATAGAATTTTTCTTAGGATTTTTTGATCAATTAGCAAAAAGAAAAATTCTAAAAGTATTTATGCACGGTTTCCAGAAAAATGCTTCTATCGAGGTCTCCGCCGTTCCCGAGCACCGTGCGCAACATTTTTGTGTTTTTCTGAAAAATCTTGTTGTTTAAGAATTTTGATGACGCTTTTTCTCACAGGTTAATTGGCTGATTATGCAAATTAATTAACTCACCTTTGCGTGTAGATCCATGCAAAATAGTAGGCGAGTGCGAGACAGAGGGAGATGAGAAGGGCTCCGAAGACGAGGAGGAAGGGGCGCATGCCCTTGAACTTGGAATACTGCGAGCACTGTGTGTCACTCTGACGCGAACAGGTCAAGTAGGAGCAGCTACTAGCCTCAAGCTCTTCTAAAAAGGTCAAAGGTCAAAAGGTCAAATTTTGTCTTTACTAGGCCTTAGTTACCTAAAATCGTTCTGAAATCATGCGCATCCAAAATGGAGATCAAGCCTTGGATGCACTCCCAAACGATCTGTGAGCATTTGGATCGGAGTTGGGCAAAGTACTCCTCATCGCATTCTGATTGGATCTGGAACTCGCTGGGGCGCTTGGTCGGGGGAGGTGGAGTGGGCGTGGTCGGGGGGTCCTTGGGGGGTAGACCCTTGGGTGGGGCTGGACTTTGACCCGGTTTGGACATGTCAGCCTCCTGGGGACGGTCCGACGGTGTCCAGACTGACACATCTGTTGACGAAAAGTCGTCGTGAGAATTCGGCAGTTTTCGTAGAATGTCGCACCGCATCACATCACAATAGTTTCCTAGGCATACGGAGTCGTCGGCCTGGACGTATTTTAAAAAAATCAAGATTTAAAACACAAACGCTTTTTTTTAAACAAACTTTTTTTTTTCGAAAAATGAATGATTTTGACTTACTTTTCTAATGATATCTGAATGTCGCTTTTCAAGGTGTAGGTCTAAATACTTTTCTAAATAGAAGCGTTTTCCGCACTTTCTGCATTTCCAATGTGAGGATTTTCGTTGTTTTAAATCTTCGCGCATGCCCAGCATGTCCCTGGAGAGGTTCAAGGGGCATTCGATCGGCAGTGACACGCCGTAGCGGCTCAGCACAGGATTCCAATTCTAAAAAAAAACGTGTTTTTCAATTTAAAAAAAAACGTGTTTTTCAATTAAAAAAAAAACGTGTTTTTTTAATTAAAAAAAATATGAATTTACCAAGTTTACTTTCACTATATTCTGCATCAACTATCACGGCAAACGTGTACAATGTACGTGTACAATGTACATTGAAATATAATACTTTAGATCAGAAATTGTTAAAAAAATATTTTGAAAACATATTAAAACATATTGTTAAACACTAATAAACAAAATCTGGTAACTGTCTTCCAATTGGTCTTTACCAACCTTTAACTTTAGAAGTGTCTCGACGGCGTTGTACTAGATATTACTATTATTTTAATATTTTATTTTAAAAGTATTTCCTTTAGTAATCGAGCGATAATTTTGCTTTATTTTGATTTATTTTTCATTCTCGATGAATCAGTGTAAACAAATCGTAAATTGCTACAATTTTTAATTAAACAAGGATTTACGAGCTTGTGTCGTCATTCAAGGCGACATTATAAATTCAATCATTATGAAACGCTCTGTACTTTCGCTCAAAAACTTACTCAAACTTAGCACGGTCTCTGTAGTTTAGGATTTGACTTTACCTTCATAACTAATTTACGAATAACCGTGGAATTGAGTACATCGCACTTGGGAGACGAATTGTCGAAGATTTGTGACCAGTTGAGGTCACTGCCCGTGAAGACGAATAGGATGAGGGCACCGTTGAGAACGGTGACCGTGAACACCGTGGAGAAAGCACAACAATGGATGGCCATGCTTAATTTGACAAATTGGGCACGGTGATGTCCGTCTTCCGGACAGAAGGCCGTTCCCTATCTTGCCCGACTTTCTCCTTCATTTCGCATGACACACATATAACTTTCTCCACGGTGCGGCCTTATAGGGCTTCCAGGGTAACACGGTGTCCAATACCCTCCTGGCACCGTGAATTTCCGGAACGGCGATCAAGCTGCTTCCAAAACCCACAATTTAGTATACAGCGCTTACTACTAATAACAGCCGAATTTCTACACAAAAAAAACTAGTGTGCGTGCGTTATGAAAATTATATTTAGAAACATGGTTCCCAATGTTCCATTCTTTTACAATAACATTTTACTTTACATAAAGAAAAAACGATGCTGACTAGCCAAGTCAGCAGCCTATGTCATTTTTGTAAATTTATAATTTTTCAAAAAAAAAAAAATTGATTTTCCAAAAAAAAAATCAGAAAAATTTCAGATTTTTCCCATGGGCAATTTTTATTGGTGCAGGACTCGCCGAACCCTCCGCACCAAAATTCGACAATGCACTTCAATCGATACCTCTAACGTTCGGAACCAGGAAAATAGCCCTATTTTTTCATACATATCATTCTTCCCCAAAATAATGTCCTTATATGAACGAAATTACTTTCACCGGAATCACATCCATGATTTATGCAAATTAGGCTGCATAAGTAACTTTTCTCATTTCCTCCTTTCACCAACTTCTCTTCCGGAAGAGAAAGTTTTCTAAATTGTCCGTTTTT
>VYYI01000696.1:0-26991 GCA_021029175.1 Bilobella aurantiaca
TTCATTGACCTTGCCAAGCAAGTGACGCGCCCCACCTCTACCAGTTGAGCGCACTCACCCACCGTCGAGCCGCCACGTCGTTAAGTTTCGCTGGCACCTCGGGTGCAGCGTTACAATATTGAAAATTATTTACTTTAAAATGGCATTGCAAATTTACATTTGCAAAATCATAGTCATACGCGTTGAATGCGATGGGCATATCATGGATTCCTTTTTTTAGAATGTTTCAACTGAAATACAAAGGATGTTGTTTTAAATGCTTTAAATTTAAATGTTTTAAGTCCGAATCGCTGAATCCGTTTTCAATTTTTCGGCAGTGTCGATTGTTCTGCTTTCACTGATTTTTTTTTACCTAATTTCAAACGTCTCGTTTGCGTAAATCATTTTGCCTTTCAAAGGAACTGGCGGATTAATTTTACCATTTTACCAATTAGCCTGTTCACGCCATCTTTATCCAGAGGCTATACCTGTTATGTTCGAGGTTTGTTCAAGGCAAGGACTAATGGAAAGCTAAGGAGGCGATTTTCATTTTAAGTTCTTACCTGGAAGGAGCACTTTCTTTTTTGGAAATTGGAGCCTTTGAAGTTAGACGACTCGTTGTGTGACATGAAGGTCACTGGAACGAAGCCTGGAAGTATTGTGACATGAGACAGGGAGCCAGATTACAGGGGATTACTTTCCCCGCACTTTCACCAGCGCATTAGGCGGTAGGCAGTTAAGGGACGGATTTCCTTTCCAAGGACCCAAATTAGGCTCATCATCCCTTCATTCATCCAAAAGAAAACCACACGTAGGAACCCGAAAGTTTACGGGTTCAAACTTTTTTTTTACTTTTTTTTACAATAAGTGTTACAATGATTTTGTAGTAATATTTCTCTCCTCGTCAATCATGAATGGAAAACCTCAGACGTCACAGTTGCGGCTGGCACAAAAGATTCTGGAATTGACTTCACATTCAATCATATCAAAGAGAAAAATTGATTGATGATTTTTATTAAGGTGATGAACTTCAACTAAAGTACTGAATCAGTGAGTGATTAATAAATTAGCCATCAATCAGTGACAAGCAGTAACGTCATAAATTTAGAACTTCCGATTGAGGATGAGATCGTAAAAAACAAGCCTCTGTAACAGATTCTTCTTTTAATTTCTTCTTTTGTGATACCTTCTATCACAATTAATCGACTTCATTGTTAACTTATGATTAATTGAAAAAAAGAATCATTTTAAACGTTTAATACTTTCTTGTGATATTTAACTGCAAGTACTGAAGTTGATGTTTTTTCTTTTGAAAATCAGTCCTCATTCAAAAGATTTCCGTTGAGCTGGAGTATGTTGCTAACTTGAGTGTTTATTAGACTGCTTAATTTTTTTTTTCGATATTTTAAGTTTTTTTATAAGCATAAAAAATTAAAGTAGTAGGGAAAAAGAAGAAAATTGATGCGGACGGGAACGACACTTTTTTGTCCAGCCTTCCTCCAGCGTCGAAGGATTGATTGTATCTGCATTATAGATCGCTGGAAATGCGAATAATGAGACAGAAGCCTCTTCAGTTTCAGTGGCACAACCCTGTATACTTCCTTTCGAATTTCCAAACAATTCCAGAGGGAAATTTAGATGGTAGTGGTTCTTTTAGGAGTCTCCAGGCATTTCGTCCTGGATATTTGACTCCAGTCGGAACCTTACTTTCCCTTTCTCCAGAAACACCCGCCTGCTCAACCATGCTCCACTCCAATCAGTAATATTTCCCAATCAGCCTTTTTCATCAGACAAACTTTCCTCATCTGCAGATGAGTTTCAGAAATCCGGAAAAGAAAGTTGCATGCTTTCTCTTTCAAAAAAAAATCCCAATTGACTCGTCTCCCTTCCAGAGATGATCAATTCCGAGTCACGAATTGCAAACATTTGACTTTGGCAAGAGCTCATTAATACTCTCCTAAACCCGTTCAATTTTTTTTTTGGTTTACTTTTGCCAGGCCTGAAGATCAGAGACTTGGTGGGATGGGCGGCGGGGCTCAAGGCGGATTCCCTGGAGGAGACTTTGGCGGAAGACTTTGCCCTCTGTGCAGACAACGTGATGTAAGTGATCCTTCCTGACATGTCCTAAGAGGGGCGTTGGACCAATTTATGAAAACGTTTATTCCACGAAAACCACTGTTTTTTTCTTCCAGGCGTGAAATTAGAAAGATACTAGGTCATCACTTGAGGATAATTAGGCTTTGTCGTCAGCGAACGAAAACAAAGTCAAAAGCGCTGTGGCGTGAAGCGAAAAATAAAAACATGAATCTTCTCGTAATTATCAGCGAGCTGTGCATTTTTGTCAATTTAAGCTTTGTTTTTAGCGTTGTTAGAGAGGACAAAATTAGTCATTTAGAGTCTAAATTACAACGGACAGCCTTACAAATTCTTTAAAATAATAAATAATTGAAAAATTAATATTATTGAATAATTGAAATAAATAATAGCTTTCAAATTATTGTTTTCACTAAATAAAATGGCTATAAAACAAATAAAACATTTTTTTAACTCTGATTGAAAAATGACAATAGAGTTTACTTTCTTTCAAGCATAATTGAAGCGATTGTAAACACGAAACAGAAATCTATATTTTTGCGTCGTATCTCGAATGCCTTGCACGTGTTGCTAAAATATTGACACGATCTAAATCATTCATGCAATCATGTAAATAATTTGATTAAATATTAATTGAGTTATAACTTTGCTTTAATATCTATCTCTAGGAATAGTTTGGGAAAGATAAAAGGCAGAAACTTTCCCAATACGTGATTGCGTTAAATTGAATTTAATATTCAAAGGGGAAATTTGAGGATGAAAGTCTAAACGAATGATCTATTAAGCCCTATATTTGAATTACTTTAGTTAATTTGAATACTTATTTAAATGAACAATAACAATTAAAAAAATTCTTGTGATTTTACAGATAAGCGGACGTGATGGTCATCCGCCACAAGAGTGTGCTGAATGTCGGAATTTGGTTTGCAATCGCTGCGGCGGGATTGCGACACATCCGGAAACAAAGGTAACGCAACAGAATCTTTGATGGAGATTTTTTTTTTGCAATAATTAGCATTGCCTGCTCCGTTGTGTGTCTTACTGAAAAGGGGTTGCGCCACTTAAGATGCTATCACGCCAAAATTCAAATACAGTTAGGAGAGCTATTAACTAGAATAATGGTTTTATTGCGTTTTGGCCTATTTTTTTGGTCAGAAAAAACCTAGTAAAAGCTAATTTAAAACACGCTTGAGACACAAACAAACAATACAGTTTGATTCGAAAAAGACATCGAAACAAATAATCTTCTCAAAATGCTTGAAGAAAGAACTTTCTCTCAAGCGGTCATCTTCTCTAATTGCTTCAAATTCCGCGCATTGTTTCTAAATTGCTCTAATTGAAAATATTTGTGAATAAAGCTGTTTCGATCTTCTGCTGGGAATGTAAGGAGGCGTTGGCTGTACGTGCGTAAGAGCTGCTAAGGATTCAAATGCCTTTAAAAATTCGTAAGATGATCTGTGGCGGAATATTTGAAGGGAAAGGGAGGAGGAAGGGCTGGTGTCGGAAGAGGTTAAGATAGATTAAGGATCCAGGGGCCGCTTAACTTGGAATCTGAAGCTTCCTGGAGTCCTGGAGTCGCTGGAGCTGGAGAGGGAAGGCTCCAAAGTGTATCGATTTCTTCAAAGGACGGACGAAGGCTGAAAGCGAAAAAGGAAAGAAGCCCTTGCCAAATGCCAGGATGAAAGACGTTCCCTTTTCATGAGCCCTCCATCTTCAAAGGCCTCCGCCATTCATTCCATTACCTCCACTCTTACTTATCCAGCCAATTTAAGGGTCTCGTAAGATGCCAGGGAGGCTGACCTACCATTTCAGTATCACTCAAGGCCACCATTGTTGTCATTCTGGTCACTTAAATCCGTTCTGCACACAAAGCCGTCGCCAGATCGATTCCTAAACCTCGGTTGACCTCTTTATTTAATCCGTGTTCAAGCCGCAAGCAAACTGATTTTGAAAGGCTCTTGAAAACAGGACAAGTTGGCTCAAAAAATTCCAGTTGTAATTTGATCCTGTTTTCCATTGGTTGACACAAATGCAGTGTCATCGTCCTCCTCAAGCGCCGCTCGGTGAAAGCAGCTTTTTGGAAACGTGCTTTTGAATTTTGAAAAACATTCTAAATAAGCATTACTTCAGTCCCTGGATCCATACCATTGCGTGTGCACATGAATTAGAAGAATAAGGAACCCTGCATTTAAAATATCAAAAAGGCAGTCGAAGTTTTATTCAGACAACTTTCTCCCTATCTTTTAAACTTTCTCTCTTGGTCTTTTAAGTTTTTTTTTTCAAAACGATAACGATTCACACAAATCCATATAGAAGAATTGTATACAAAATACGTTTTTAACGAACGTATTTACGTCACGTAACTAAAAAAAACATTGTGAAATATTCCCAAATCTCCGTCGGTTGGTTTTAGTTTATTTATTTTTTAAGCTTTGCTTCCGTTTCCTGTTCCTGCAAGTTTTGGTGAAATCATTTTCGGGTGCGGAGCATAATTTAGGACGTTTGCTATTTTCAAAAGTATTTTGAGAACAAAACGATAATTTAATATCTCTGCTGGTGAAAGTCGGCTTTCTCTAATACTTTCCTTTGATTAAAACTAATAAGTGTGGGAGAGCATTTCGTAAATTAATGATTTTGCTGCATAAAAGCCTTCCACCAAAGTCTTTTCCCCGAATTTCGTGAAACATTTAAGCAATGATGAAAAGGCCCGTGTGGGCGGGTACTTAAGACCCTTATTTTTCGACAAATCTCTCGGGAGAAAAGATGCGTTAGTAGGCGGCTGCCTTTGTTGCCTAGGTATGACTCTCATCCACACTTAATCTTCCTTGTTCTAAGGGCCTTTCTCTGAGGACAAGGGCCTCTCGGATCCTACCTTCATCTAAATATTCATGAGTAAAGGTAGTTGCAATGGAGGGAGGTTGATAAAAAAGGGAATGTAGTCAAGGCCTACCGCCGTTAAGTTGCCCAAGTGGCAGGGGCAGGGCCGCTACGCCAAACTTTTTCTAAATCTTTGGACGTAATCTCCCTGGAAAAGCGCAGCGTCCTGCCCTGGAACTGAAAATCCTGGAAGAGGCCCCAAATCCCCTCAACCTCCTTATTTTTTCTTCATCTTCCATTCTTCTATTTTTCCATAGAGTTATACTAAATGGACTTTAGAACTCCCTTTCTTATTCGCTTCCTCGATTCCAAAGCTGGAGAAAGCTTTTTCTGGAACTCTGTCAAGATCGATTTTCCCTGTTTCAACTTTCGGTATCTATGAAAAAGGAAAACGAGTCTGATATCCACAATTCTTAACCGTCTCCAGGCATTTTACACTGGACAAAAATTCAGAAATTTTCCATTGTCAATTAACAAAAGAACGGCGTGCCTGTTAGGATTAAGCGCTGTTGGCACTGAAGAAAAATAGCACAAGAATCCATTTTCTGGAGAGAATCTAAATCTTGAATGAAATGGTTTTTCTTCAAGTCTTGCTTTCTATTGGCTCAGAATATGCAATGCGGAAAAATTCTCGACTTCATCTGTCATCCTAAATTGAATCATATTTTCTGCTGGGCTCCGCTTAGAACTATGGCTTTAAGAATCTTCTGAAAAATCTTCATTATTAATTCTTTGTTGGCGAAAATGGAAAAATTAAGGTCAAATTTTAAAAAATTAAAGAAAAAGCATAATTCAAGATTATCTTAATTCGCGACTGGAAATTCTCTGCAAATTGTACTTTTGTTACGCGAACGTTACTGGAAATGACTAGGTTTTCGAAATTTCGAAATTTTGTCAACGAAATTTTAATAATGTGTTCTAATGTGTCTTCTAGCGACCTGAATGGACATGTGGGAACTGTATAAAGCGGAGGCGAATCATCGCTGCAGGAGGAAATCCAATGGGTCAGGGGCAAGTGATAGCTCAGCGCCAAGGGGTGGGTCCTTACGGTGGCGTTCCAGGGAAGCAGCCAGGTTCCGGAGGGGTATGTAATGCGGGTCCAGCGTCCAGTGCTTGACTGTCTAACCAAAGGCTTATGACCCTAACTTGTTTTAGCAGGGCGATTGGGAGAGCGGTCGACGTGGGAGCGGTGGCTCGACACCTCAGGGACAATTCCAGGCACAATTCCAAGGTGGGTCTCATCAGCGCCCGAAGTGGACTGATGACAGGGATAGTTTTGAGTCAGAGGCGACATTCGAAGACGAAGCGTCACCGGAGTTTGGTGTTTCTGAGCAGAGCGAGAGGCTTAGGCAGTCCCCGTCTTTAGACCTAGATTTGAATTCTTCCCGCGACTACTCCTCATCCTCCGCCATTTTCCTTTCTCCTCAGAACCAGAGCATGAGCACTTCTCTCCCTGCCTCCGCTAGCATCGCAAAGCCTTCTTGTGTTCAATTGCCTAGTAGCTCCAGTAACATGGGTTACGCCCAGGACGAACCGGACGCGGGCTCACCTTACAATGGCCACGGCGCCTATTCCCCCAAGTCAGAATCAGCGATTTCCAACACGCCCCAAGCGCCATCAACTTCAGCGACCGCTCCCCTTCCCGTCTCTCCGCTGGAAGAAAGTCATCTGATGAAGGAATTCACGAAGCTGCAGAGCGCCGTTGAGTCCTACAGTAATAAGCGCCGTGAGCAGGAATGGTCCTCCATTCCTGAAGACTCACCGCCTAAAATGAGCCCTCAGAAATCGTTTGAAAGTCTAAGTCCCCTCCCTTCCCCGATTTCGCTAATACAGAGCCCGGGTGATTCGCCGTTGTCACCGGACTCTAAATTTCCTCCCCAGCGAAAAGCGATCGTTGTCCAGGAGTACGAACTGGACAATGACTATAAGAGCTCTTCTGACGAAGCGTCAGACACTGACAGCGACGAGGAGGAGCACAGAATCATTCAGCCCAAGCCTGAGAGCACTGGATTCTATGATCATAGCCCCGGGGAGGTCTACACGATTCCAGAAGAGGAAGACGAAGGCGGAAGCCCAACAGGTGGAGACCTCGTTTCCAGCCTGAGTCGTCCTGGTAAGTGCGTCCGGGCCTGGAGAACTTGACCTTTGAACTTTTACAAGAGCTCAAAGTCTTCCTTTTACAATTGCTTCAGCATCCGAAATCGTTTGGCTTGTAAATTATCCTAGCAGGACGAAAATTGTAGGCCTAAGACAGCCGCTCTCTTAGTTATTTTCTTAGATTTTGAGCTCAAGTATTTTACAAGTATGGCTTCCGCTTTCTATTTTTCTCACATCAAAAAAGACGATAGCGTTTCAGAAAGAGTGTCCAGGTCTTTTCCGCCATGGGCCGCCGCCGCCGCTTTCTCCCAAAAATAAAAAAAGACTGTGAATTTGAAGAATCGGGAGCAGAATGACAAAGAGGAGACGATGACGACTGTCTTTCTGCTTCCGGGGGCGTGGGAGAGAGGTGGCGGCGGCCGCGGCGGTGGTCTCCATTTCCGTCCTGCTCGGTCCCTGAGTCTCACTTTCGGATTCTCCAGAGTTTTTCCAGCCGATCAAGCATGCTGGGGCCTTTTCTTCTTTTTTCTTAAAAAAAAGGCAAAAAAAAAACTTAGAATGACGTGCTAATTCTTTTGCTTTTTTGGCAGAGGTGACGAGGACGTCGCCTCTGCAGAGATTCTGAGCTCCTCCCAAACACTCTTCTTCCATTTCTGACTCTCTCACACAGATCTCTGCCACCTCCAGGAAAATCATTCAGTTCCAGAACAAAAAATTACAGTTCCAGGAAAATGGATAAGGTCCTCAGGTCAACCTGGGTGACAAAAACGATTCTTGACCTCTTCCCCCTCCTTGTTGACCTTTTTTCATGTCATGTGACCCCCCACTCCTTTACAAATGTTGCTTCTTGTGAGCCGCATTGCATGTTCAGTATTTTTCAACTTTCACCCTTCACACAATGAGCATTTTTTGGAGCCACTCCGTTCGGAGGGCCTAGAGCTAATTGACGACTCTCAAAAACACTTTCCATTTCTTCTGAAATTTCCTTTTCGCTTAGGTTATACTTACTCTTATTATAATGACATGATGGTGGCATTGCATGCGCATATTCTACTTTTCCAGCGCGCTCCAGTGCGCTGAAGTACACGAAAATTCCGGTGGAAAAACTCTGGTTCTTTGGGGTTCTGGGTCAGGAGAAATGGAAACTTTAGCCTACACACTTATTGTCCCTTGAACTTTCCGCCCTTTTCTTGTCTCGTAGTTGCCTGGGCAGTGGCGGAAGCTGGAGAAAGCTGCAAGGAGCACTTTCTCCAGCACTTTCTCCAGGATCACCTGCCCCGCCAAAAGCCGCAGCTCCACCAGCCCATTTCATGTAAAACATTAAACTTAATCCAATCAAGCTCAAATTGGCGGCCCAGGGCACTTTGCCATGCCCCTTAAGACTAGCGTTAAGGCTTCATGGAAAGGCTTTGGCAGTAGTAACCACGCGGCACTTTCAGTTGCAATTACCCTGCTTCCTTTTCTGCGCACTGAACTTTCCAGTTATGGATATGTAGCTTCTTGAAGGCTTTGCAAAATGTACCTTTTTTCAAAATGACTTAACAAGCCCTGAATTTGTATAACCCAAGGTCCCTTATCCTCATTCTCCTGACAGTAATCTACGAGTCTGATTTGAAGGGGTCTACAGAAATGGGCCTGAAGCCCTTCACTTTCCCCGAGTGGGGTGGCCAAGGTCATTTGTGAGCCAGAGACAAAATGGTAGGAGCAGGAAAAGCAACAATTGGATGCCTAAGTCTGTCTTTGACATTAAGGGCTCTCAGCCTTCTCAAGTGTTAAGGGCTCCTATAAACTCTGGTTCTTCTTCAGGAATCCAAGGACATGACATTGGGAGCCCAAGACGGAGAATGATGGGTCAAGAATGTCTTCCAGGTCAAATGATGCCACCAGAACATCGTCAAGGGCCACGGCCCCAACTGAAACCGCAGCGGTCACTGGACAATCGAATACAAACTAGTTCCTTACCGCTTTTTAACCACCAAACGGGGGAGAAAATACCTGTGCCCATGGAAGTACCAGGCGGGAATTACAACATGACAAACGTTCCTGGACAGGGTCAATTGGACTCGAGCGGAATGATGACCCAAGCCCAACAGCATGTCGACAGCTTCTTCCAACAGCAGCAGCATCCGCAGCAACAACATCCGCAACAACAACATCCGCTGCAACAACATCATGAAGATCCCTACGGTGGAATGCAGCCACAACAGGCATATGCTTCCAGCCATCAACAAGACCAATTGGGCTCCAGCATGCCGCAACAGCCTTTGCAACAACAGCACCAGGTAAAATTATTCGTAATTACGTTATGATCAAATATATTACACAATAATTCAAATCGCAAGTTTTCTTTTGACCGAGAAAAAAAAACGTTTCGAGGAAAATTTTTACAAAATAAATAATCGAAATTTTAAAATGGAAGCGCTTATGAACTGCCACTTCATACGGCTAATTAAAATTTTTAATTGTTTTACTTTTCACAATATTCCAGTGTGCTTTCACTTTTAACTTTCAGCAAACACCAAGCATGTTTTAATGCTAAACAATGCTGATGCATTTTCAATCTAACATTTCAATTACTTTAGATACCGTCGGTGCCACATAGTGCTTCCCAGCAGAAGCCCAATGAAAGTCTAAATCAATGGAGTACTGCCAATTTGAGCAGCCAGCAGCAACAGCATCAGCCACAATCAGCGTTACCTGGACTTTCTCCAAATTCACAATTTCAACCATATCAGCCACAAGGGAGCTCAACTTCGTCAGCAATTCATCCCAGCCTACTTCCAGCGCAAAACCAGTCGCAGCACCAAAACTTAAACGTTGCCTCACAACAGCAACAATTTCCGCAGCACATGCAGCAGCAACAAACTCCCCAGCAGTACACCCAACAACAGCCTCCTCAAGAAGGCTTCCAGCCCCCGCAATCCCAACAACAAATCCAGCAGCAGCAGCAGCAAGCATTTCTCCAGCAACAAATCCAGTATCAGCAGCTCACCCAACCTCCACATGCGCCTCAAGCCCAGCAACAACAGCTTTCAGGTGCAGGGAGTCTGGGTCATGACATGTCAGGTTATGGAACCGAACAATGGCCTGGACAGGCTCAGAACGTTTCTCAGGATATCAATACCCAAAGTTCAAATCTTCCTTCTCATTTCACCCAAGATACTCAGCAGCATTTAGGACAGCAGCAACAACAATTTCAACAGCAAAATCCGAACCAACAGCAGCCATTTCAGCAGCAAAGCCAAAATCAGCAGCAATATCAGCAGCAAACGCAGGATCAACAACAAAATATAAACCAGCAACAGGCGATGCATCAGCAGCAAACTGGACTGCAAATGCAAAGCCAGCAAGCAAATAATCAACTAGGTGTTCAGCAAGGTGGTCAAGGACCGAATAAGTCAATCAGCGGTTTATTGGCAGATTTTAGCAGGGCCTTAGGTCAGTTGTCACTAATTGCTGCTTCAATTTCAGAATTTTCATTCGCAAATTTCCAAAACCTAGGAATTATTTTTTAAATCTTTAAATTTATAGGGTTGGGCAGCACATCACCGCGTCCTTCACCCTCGGATGAAAAGGGGTTGCTATTTCCGGCTGGAATGACAGCGCAGGATCAGTCGCTGTCACCCTACGAACAATACTTCCAACCCCAAGGGCTCTCGGGTCTCAACCAAGGGTACCAACAGCCTTCCTTCTACCCATCCTCGCAGCCTCAAGGGCAACTGGCGCAGCCTTCGGCCTTTGCCCCCATACAACAAGACCTTAGCCAAATCTACAATCCACAGCAAAGTAAAGCACAGCCATGTTTTCAGCAGCAATATCCCTATCAAAATCAACCAACTTCCAGTCAACAGCAGCAACTTGGAACACAGTATGGAGCGACTGTCCAGGGGCACTTACCCCTGGGGGGCCACTCCCCAACAACCAATATCCAGCAACAGCAATATGCCTTCCAGCCGCAAGTGCTCACGCAGGCTGGATTGTTGACTCAGCACCAAGCTGCGGCTATCGGGGTTGGAGCCCTTAGTCCAGCTCAAGCACAAATGTACCAGCAGCAAATGGCTCTCCAGCACCAGGCCCAACACATGAAGAAAACAAGCCGTCGGGCCCATTTAACTGGAATGGGAGACATGAGAAGGGACGGAACATCGGCGATGCTATTTCCTGGACAAAATCTAGGTGTCGGGCCTGGAATGACCATTGGTGCTCTTACGCCGGCTGTTGTCACTAGTTTGGGCACATTCCTTGGCAGCGGTCAAACAATTCTTACAAGCTCACTTCTTCAACAGCCAATAGCAGGTGAGATTTCTAAAAATGAAAGCTTGTGTTTCGCAAAGTAATTTTGACTGAACTATTTCAGTGACCCCTTTGGGTACTCCGGTTGGGACGCCGCGGAGTGGGCGTGACGCTGGAGACTCATCGGACACCATGAGCGAAACAGACTCTCAAAAATCATTGCGCATGCGCAGAAAGCTTCCTTGCCTACCTCCGGATCAAGAGGCGGCTCCTCTGCCTTCAACGAAGAAGCGAGATCGGGAACGAGCGATGGAATTCAGGTATGAATTACATATATTTTAATTAATGCAACATTTTTTATATTTTTTTTATATTTCCAGATCCCTATCACCAATACGCACCTCTTTCGAATCTAGCAGTGTCAAGTCGTATCCGCTTCCGACGCTGGGGCTTTCTCGTCCCAGCGCTAGTGAAAGCAACCTTAGAAAAATGGTGTCGATCGCACCTGACCACACCCCTCGCCCCGGCTCTGCTCTGGGCCTGCTTCAAGGTATATATGCTTAATTAAACATTACTCAAAACTTAAGTTTTTGAGTAGTTAAATATTACTTTTGGATTAAAAACAGTTAGTAAATTTAGAGGTACATCAAAATTAGGGAAATTTTTCTTATAACCCCAAAATCGAAAGTAACATAAATTCGATTTTAAAATCTTTTTTTTTTCAAGATTACATTATGTAGGGTTTTATTTGGATGTACATAATGGCTCTAAGCGTTTCTGTATATCAAACGTTAAGGATTTCTCCCATAAACAGATTTTGGCCTGAAAAAACTTGAAGCTCAGAAGTGGTTTTTAGGGCTAAAAGTTATGAATGTTAATTGAGTGCTGAATTGGTTTCGCAGGTTCGAGCGTTGTCAGTAGTATTAGTGGGAAAATGGACAGCGTGTATCCCTTGTGCGGTAACTTGTTCTCTACGTCTTCCGTCTTTCCAAGCACGCGCATGCGCAGCACAGGATCCGGGCTTCCTAGCAGCGGTGACTTTGCTGCCTCGACCTCCGGCCTCTACTCCGCCTACAAAACTCCAGAGAACTGGTCGTCCAACATGGCAGAACTCGCTGCCTGCCTTCCGCCCGACCTCCGACATCTGCTGCACAAGGACCCGGAGCTCGGCGACCTCTCAAGCCTTGCCTCCACCCTCGGCGACCCCGCCCTCTCCGCCAACGCCCAGCTCCCCACTTTCATGAAGGCCATTCGAGAGCAGCTGCAGGAGGAGCGGCGGCAGTTGCTCACGGAGGAGCGGCGGCGGCTGGAGGCTCTGCGAGAACGGGACCGTGAGCTGGGCGCACGCGTGGACGCCGTGACGGCCCGCTCTGGATCGGACCTCTTCAGTTCCAGGTATCAGACTTTGCCGGAGAGGTGTTAGCGATTTTAGCGTTGAGACCAGTGGCACAGGCACACACTCACAGCACAATGCACACTTAAAGCGTGTTGGATGGAGGAGTCCAGCCAATGAAATCAAAAGGCGATCAAAGTTGTCTAATATACTGTGGTGGGTTGGTGAATGCAGAGCGGAGGCCTCGTGTCGGACTGGAGGCCTCTCGAGGTCGGCCGGAGCCAGTCCCCTTCTCCCTCGGAAGGTCAAGGGTCACCAGCGCCAGTTGTCTGATCCCAAGCTCTCCCTTCCTTTTTCGCCAATAGAAGAAGATGGGGAACTACAAGATTTCGATCGAGTATGAACTCCTCCTGTGTTTGTATCTGTGTTGTCTGTGCCCTTTTTCACTCACCAACCTGCCTCTTGAGACCCTTCAAGTACCCCTCTTAAGTACCCTCCTCAGATGCATGTAACAACTACCCCTCCTCTGAATCAACTGCTGCTGGCCAGACGCTCTACTTCGCATTTCCGCTACTGCTTTGCCAACAATTCTTTTCTATTCTTAAAATAGCGTCTTATAGTTGCAAATGGGGTCATTGTTAAAAAATGCAAAAGTTTGAAGTAAAAATATTTACACATTTTCGTTTTACTGTTGCTGGAGAAAGTTGCAAAAACTTTTAATGAGCTTTCTCTAAGAATCGCTTCCGCTCTTTTCCTTCTTTACTATTTTTTAAATTTACACTTTTATCGCCTCTGCGATGGCTGCTTATTCAAATTGATGTGAAGCGGAAGTATTTTCAAGCAAATTTCCAGAAATTTATAACTATTTGATTAAATAACTATTCTATAACATATTATTATTTCTTCCTTCATTTTTACTGAAAATCTGACAAGAAAAAGAATTAAAAGCAAATTTTTCTGTATTAAATAGCTTCAATTTAGGCAAAAAAGCTGTTCGAATTAAAAAATTTGTCTTAGCTTTTACAGTTTGCCTTCAAGACTTTCAGCTATTTATCGCAATGCTTCCATTAGTTGGGGCCTACAACACATTTATGAATGCAAAAAATTCACTGAATCTTGAGAATGAATTTCAAATGAGGAATGAAATCGAAAAAAAAAATGAATGCATTTATGATTTTGCCACACCGCATTTCTGACTCAATTTTTGAAAGGAAAGAGGCAGGTGGTGAAAGATTTGCTTTTTCCAGGAGAAAGTCTTCAGAATCTGATGGACTTTTTGGTTTGTTTTGAAGGGTACGGGAATACTAAAGTACAAGTCCTACAATGCCTACGGTTCCCTGGACGATGTTCTAGGCGGAGACTGGGACCACTCCCAGTCTTACTTGGCATCTTCCTGGGCCGCTGCGGGCGGCGTCCTTCGTGAAACCGCAATTAACAATATGCCCCCCGGTCGTGACGAAAGTGAGCATGACCTTCGACTCCAGAGCACACGCTACCTCCCACGCAGGAACAGTGACGGCGAGTCATGGCCACTCTTGTCATCCGGCCGCCCCACCTCCCACCACCAGTCCCACCACCGAAGGCACCACCTTCGAAAACACCGGAAATCCCGATCCTGGAACCCTTCGCCCTACGTCAGTGAAGAAGAGGAAGAAGAAGATTTGAGCCGAGAAGAAAAGAAAGCTCGAATCAAAGCCGAAATTGCTCGAAGGCGACAGCAACTCCAGGAGCGCGCAGGTCTCCATTCCGAGCTTGTTCGTATCTCCCGCCTTCGTGAAGGTCCTGAGACTGGAAAGCACAGCGTGCTCAAAAGCGTAGATCAGCTACTGCGCGACCAGTATGGCCACCACGATGTAACGCCCTCTTACGGTGGTAGAACGGCGCAAAGATACGGATCCTCGGTTCATTCAGGGGTCATCATCAGCCCCTGTGCCAGCGAGGAGGACAAAAGCATCGAGCTCATTGCCAGTACTTTCAGGAGTGACGACTACACCTCAATGCTGTACGAAAAGCTTGGAGAAATGTCGCCGATGGGCGAGAGCGAGCTGGGAAGTGAGCTGGGCAACATGGCGGCGATGCCCCTCCTCGAAGACATGCCCACGCGCTCACGCCGCCTCCTGGAGGACCTTCACCGAAGTGAGATGATTGGCTACAGCAGCGGCGGCGGAGGGACACTGAAAGGCAAGTACGATGCCGTGAGCAGCCAAGGCCTAACCCACACCTCATACCGCAATGTGCTGTGACAATCAAAGTTCAAAGTTCAAAGAGGCATGGAATGACCAAAAAACAAAGTGTCATATGTCGTGGAATGTCTCTGTTGTTACACCTCTAATTTAGGAATTAATTAAAGCACGACACACACTTATTCTCGGGATTGAGTGGTGCACTACTCTGCTGCTCTTTCTCTTCCATTCTGTCTCTGAATGACACTCTTCCGCGTTGCTTCCTCCTCCGTGGCGCATAGTTCTAAAAACAAACACGTTGACGCCGTGGCCGGAATCTTGTCTTGGAAGGACATGACCCAAGGTCACCGGCACGGAGTTATGCGCGATCACTTCTCGTGTCTCATGTCTTCTCTCTTGATCTTCTCGACTTTCTCCATGCTTTTTAATTTTTAAGAAACCTTTATACTTTCTGTTCTATTTTAACTTTCTATGGAAAGTATACTGAAAACATTTTTTTTAATATCGAAAATTAAGTCATGTTATGAAAATTACCGGAAACGAAAGAGTGGAACAGATAGTAATAACCCGGCCGGACTTACCCTTACTGCTCGTAAGGGTTCAAAGGTCAAGGGTTAACCCTTACCCCTAAAATCCCGTCTCATGCATATCCATGTTGTTGTCTAATATTATTGTTAACACTACCTGTCTTTATCCCAGTAGAATCCCTAACCCTAACCTTTACTACATGTAGTAAGGATTCCAAATTCATATGACTCTGATATTGTCTCTCTAGTTAACTAATTAACTAACAGCAAATGTAGAATTCACTAGCTCCAGATTAGTTAAAAATTGAAAAAAAATCCAAGCGGCGCAAGCTTCGAATCCAGTCGGAATCATTTTGTGCCTTGCCTTTATTCACCTTTGACTTTCTCGCTTTCTTCTTCTTCTCTGTTTTAGAACTTTCACCTTCTTCTCTTACTTTTCACCAATTTTCATACACAAAAAAGCGATTTTTTTTTGCGAAAAACAATGTAATTCAAAAACCCATTTACAGAAAGTCTGGACCTAGTTATGCGCTTGCGCAGTGACAACCAGGGAAAGTTATCTGCTAGATTGCTAAGTACTCTAAAAATAGGTGATAATGTTAAAATAACTTAATAATAAACTCTTAGATGTAAGCTTCATTAGGAAAATGAAACTTTCAAAAAACAGAAAAAAAAACAAATTTCAATTTGAAGTTGATGACGCAGACGCTTTCACTACTTATTTAATATTTCATAATTTACTTTTACTTTCAAAATTAATGACAAAAATAAATGTTGTCCCGTCTTGAGTATTGTTTAGTGATCAATTTTATTGGTGTCTGGAATTTTTCTTTGAATAACTTTTGCATGATATATGGGACTTTTGCTAAATAAAAACAAACTTTCTCTTTTTTACTTTCTCTATTCTTTTACGAACTTTGCATGCATTTTTGAGGAGATTTTGCATACTCCCTGCAATTCGACTTAACCAATGGTGCATAACTAAACGTGCTTTTAATTTATAGAGCCCACCTTACCTGGAAGAGTAGAATAAATCGCAAAATGTTGAGACGAAGAATGGAGAAAGAGGGGCGTGGTTGACTGTGCTGCTTAATTAAGTAGCTTCTGTTAATTAATTAATTAAATGAAGAGGATCTCTTCAGATTGTTACTATCTGTTTCTCTCGTCTCCTAGAAATTAAGTCGTATTTACTAAATTGTACTATAAACCTACTACTAGCTTTACCTCTAACTTAATTATAGTACTTCTGGGCTACTGGAAGGGAACTATCTCAAAATGTCTATCTATTGTTATTAATTGAAAAAGGTCTTAAGAACTATTGTAAAAACGAACTAAGGCAATTTGAATGTTAAAACTCCTTAATTGCTACTATAATTAAGAAGGAGAAATCAATAAGACGAAAAAAAGATTTCAAATCTAACGCTTGACTAACTCCTGATTTTTTTTTCTAAAAAAAATCTGGTTTATATTAAAAAAGAGACACTAGTCAGAGTACTACGGAAATCCACCATCCTTGGTCTTAATCGTCCATTAATTGTCTCTTTTTCTAAATTTCTTGCTCTTTACACGCTTGAATCTGAGTCCTCACCTTTATTTATTTATTGCATCTTCATTGTCATGCTCGCTCTGCCGTGTATTTCTATTTTACAACTTCTCAATATCTCTGATGAAAAACGAGAGTCCGTCTAATTTATGACATAGTCAGGAAAAAACTGACAAAGATGCAATCCTTTGCTTCTCTTGTGGCATGAAGACATTTTCCAAATTTCATTGAAGTACTCATGACCCCTTAAGTAGTCCACATATCACGGCATATCAACCACTTTCAATTTTAGAACAACGCCAAACGCCATTTTCAGGCCCAAAGTCAGGGAGAACCCTCACACCGGTCAGCGACCCTGAGACAGGGGCTGACTTTGGTCCTCCAAGTCCCCCGATGGCAAGGGTGAGCCCTACAGTGACGGTAGAAAAACCACAGAAACCGAAAGTAAGACCGTAAAATTTTAAACGTTGAACACGTGACTCACCGGTGGTGGATGCTGTCCTTCTGTAGAGTATCAATGTTCGTCCAAGTTCAGTTCCGTCGGTGTCCTCACCCAATGAGTCTCCGGTGAAAGTAGAGGTTACAGATTCTCCAGGACGCCGCCCTTCGTCGGCTGTATCGTCCTTTTGCAAGTACCCTTTTGACACGAAGCGCCTCCTCCTGACGAAGGACCCCAAGGATATTACTTCAGGGGCAAATAGCCTTGGGCTAAAAATAGTTGGTGGAAAGGAGCTACCCTTTTCAGGGGGACGCGTCGCTGCTTACGTAGCAAAGGTCTACGCTGGTCCGGAAATTTTGGGAGACGTGAAAGAAGGTTTGTTTCAATATTTTCCTTCTAATTGAATTACAACGTGCCGAATTATAGAATTATTAGCCACTTTTAGAATTAGGTCGTTTACTAAAACGTGCTGAAGACATAAATGGAGCTGCGCAGGATGCTTCGTTGTATTATTAAAACTTTCTACGACATCTCTCCTCATTATTGTTTCAATAAATGGAAACTTTTCCAGAAGACCCTAAATAAAAATTAACATAGGATTTCTGAGCCAAAATTTTCGTTAATTTAAAATTCTGGTATAATAATTTAGAGTTTTCACGTCTAAACGCTGCTTTTAATTCTAAATTTTTCGAAAATATACCGTGGTTATAATAATTTTAGTATAATTTATTTATATGAATATATATTACTATTTATTATTATTATTACGTATCTTATTTATATGGTGAAGGCGTACTTTACAAGATTTCTTTTTCTAGGTGATGTGGTATTGGAATGGAACGGCATAACTTTAGACAATAAAACGTTCGAGGAAGTGCAAACGATTATTCAAAATCCTGAAGGCGAAGTAGAATTAGTCTTGCGCTGGTAATGTGTGCTAAAATAATACTTAAGCTAAGTGCTATATTTAAATTTATTTGTCTTAAATTGATTTTAGTAATTACAATATCATCACTGGAAAGGCTCGAGTCACCGGCAGAGATTTTGCAGGCTACGAGAGCTCTCGAGACTCTGATGGAAATATTACAATTCGTCCGGAAACGCTCCGAAGTCGAGATCGCATGGGCCTGGAAAAATGTAAAATCAAATCTTCCAGTTTAAAAGGCACTGGAGAGCCCTTCGACGGTGACTTGATGTCAAAAGAGCTGGATGAAAGTCAAGGTGCTGGAGGGATCATTGACATTTACATTTAGATAGAAATTCAGAAAAAAAAATGAAGTAGGGCAAAAGAATGCCATTATTAAACCAACTTTTTTTTTGTTAAATTTTAAATTAAAGTAGTACCCTTGGGTAATTAAGTGAAATGATTAGTGATTCCATGTGGATTTAGAGACTCTGAAGCGGAAGCGTCTGCGTGAGGGTACTGGCACTGACCTTCCTGAATCTCCGTCCACGTCAACAGAGGCTACCAATACGTCTACCGGAACAATTTCAATTAACCGTCAGTCCCTTGGAGAGGGCCCTTCAGGAGACACCTTTCCAAGTAGCGAGATCCTTCAAACGTCTGCTGTATTCTCCTGGAAGCAGAGGCTTCGAACCAATGCAAACAAATTGACAACGGGTATAGAAAACGGCCTTCGATCACCTACTGCCAATAAGAAAGGGTCCAAAATC
This sequence comes from Bilobella aurantiaca, assembly GCA_021029175.1. Lineage (NCBI taxonomy): Eukaryota > Metazoa > Arthropoda > Collembola > Poduromorpha > Neanuridae > Bilobella > Bilobella aurantiaca. The sequence goes on from VYYI01000696.1 coordinate 18,980, forward strand.
AGTGGCCAAATCAAACTGCAAATATGTCACGACCCCAGAGCAAATGTCCTTTATGTCACCGTGATCAAGGCCAAGTTTCCACGACAAGTCCTGGAAATAAGCTCCGCCCTCGAAATGGACCCTTACGTAACAGTGTACCTCCTCCCGGAGAAAGTCATTGACAATCAAAGGCGAACGCGTCACATCCACTCATACACCCCCGTTTGGAACCAAACGATGGGTAATTCCCACATATTTATTCTAAAAAACGTATTTTCAAATATGTTTATAGTATAGTTCTGTTTTAAATGTTTTTTTTTTTAAATACAGTGTACCCAAACGTGGGGAAAGCAGAACTGAAGACAAAGTACTTGGAGATTGTTGTTTGGAACTACAATGAAGGAGGAGAGGATGAGATCTTCGGAAAAGTAACACTGCGTCTTTCAGGTTTGTGTTTTAAAAATAGATGAGTCTATTCGAAATTCATTGGGAAGCTTCTGTTCTAAATTTTTTGTTTAAACAATTTAGCTGATGGAATTTTGGATGAGCAACCACATGCCTATCACCTTCAAATGAAGGAAAGAATACATTCCAAATTAAAAGGGCGGCCAAGGTTTGATGTGTGCCCGCCGCCGCCAAGTAAAGCGAGTCAAGCGCACAGATCATCTGAAAGTGCATCTTCTAGAGGATCTTTTCTAGCAGGTAAGTGAAAGCGAAAATTGTTAAATTTTTTTTAAAGTTTTCAAATTCAAAAAATAAGTAATGTGTAAAGTGGTTTTACTTCATAGGAAGCGATCGAAGGAGCACAAATCCTCGACTTTCACTCTTTTCTCCAACTAGCATTCCTGCCAAAACAGCTATTCCAAGCGACTGCCGTGGAAGCCTATGCAGAATATTATGAAATTACATATTATTGTACACCAATAGAAATCACTTTACAGAAGTCTGAACGTTAATCAATGCTGAATTACCTCGAACTTATCAACTCTTCTACAATTAATTTTGAAATGTATTAGAATAATTATTCAAAAATTTGGAAATTCAAATTGAGTAAAATTTGGTAAAATTTTTTTTAAGCAATTCAGACAGATCAAAATGAAGTGGAGTAATAATGTCATCCGAATTATAAATGGAAACTTTCAAAGTACCCCTTCTGAATGGGGTGAAGGAAACGACTGACTACAAATCCATCAATCATCTCAAATTTTATATTAACTATTGAAACGAAAGTTTAATTTATATATTTAAATTCATCTTTAATTTAACCTGTACTTGAAATTCGAAGTTTAACTTTCAAAAATATTAATGGATCAATTTTAATCATCACAATGGTTGATTCTAAATTGCTTGAAATAGTAATAAGCTCCGGTTGATCTCTTTATTTGTGATAAAACTAAAGTTAACCAACAATTTCAAAGAAAAAAATCTTCCAAATCTGTGTCATCTTTATGATCTCTGTAAAATATGATTTGATCTGTATCGAAATTGTTAATAAATCAATTTATTCAAAAAGTAAGAAGGCCAGTGCGTTGAAAACGAGGGCACATAACTCCAAAAAATGGAAATATTGATAGCAAATGCAAAAAATTTAGTCGGAATTTTAAAAAGTAAAACTTTTTTTTTCCTGCAAGGGCATGTTTCAGGTTTAATGAAACGTACTCTGCGGAGGCATAATGCTTTGACGGTTAGCGCTTTTGTTACGAATAATGGCACTGAAGAGCAATTTCTGAACTTAAGAATTGGAGGCCATTTTTTGCAGGAAGTGCTCTAATGTAACCCTTCTGCTTAATGTTAGCGCCTTTTTGTGGTCCTAGGCAATTGAGGCCTAGAAAAGAGTTTATAAAATTAAGTTAAATTGAGTAGAAAATGTAGTTAAATTCCAGAAATTTCGAAATTTTGAAGCACAACGGCCTACATTTTCCACCCGCAAATGGTTCCCCTGTGTACTTATTTCAGAAGGTTAACTGGCCCTTGTGAGGCTGGTTGGTTTGGAGGTTACGGCGACAATGTAACCAAAGGTTACACACGCAATCCACCCTCAAACTTTTAGTGTCCTTTCCCCTGCGTGCACTCAAGCACTAAATTGCTTTTTATGGTGAAACTTGTAAAAGTAAAACAGAAAAAAAGTTAAGTTGAGACGTTAGTTAAGGGGGGAAGATAGGAAATGACATGGAAAGTTAATGGATCGATTTCTCATCTAACTCCGTTTCGCTTCCTACTTTTCAAAATGTTTAGTTCAACCTCAAATCAGTTCCAATTGAAGAATCTTGAGGAGAGTTGGAAAGAACGTGGGAAGTGGAAGGAGAAAGTTGTTATTTCAAGCGGTGGTGGCGGTCTTGAAGAGGGTTGAAAATAGAATGCTGGATTCAGTACAGTAGAAATGTTTTTCCAAAAGCATTGTTCATCGCTTCCGGAAATAGAGGGCAATGCTACCTGTCTTTGAATGCAAAACTTAATTGCCTAATTTAAATTAGAGTCAAGGACGAGAGAGGTCTTCTGAACAGCCAAATGAGCTTCAGCTAATTTGTAAACTGATTCTTTAATTAATGACAAGGGCAATGTCTCCAATGCATTGTCTAATTAATTGCACATCCTCCAGTAAATCAATGAACGCTAACTAATTATTGGTTTCTTATTGCAAACTTGGTTCAAAATTCAATTTTGGAAGTGCATTTTGAGAAACTAAAAAAAAAAAAAAAACTAATTTTACTAAAAATACGTTTAATTAGTAACCTCCGTGGCGCAACTTTCACTTTTGAAACCAGTTTCTTCCCTGGAAATCATGACTAATGTTAATGAAAAGCTTTCTAAAAGCTTCTAATGATGTAAAAAAAAATTATAATTTTAAGATTTCATTTATTTTATAAAAAAAAATGTATAGTATGGGGTAAACGTGTTTAAATTCCCTTATAATTGATTAATTTTTAAAAAAAAGTAGTAATAAAATATCTCTCAAGCTTCCGAAAGCAAGCATGTGAACAAAATCCAACTTTCGATTTAGAGTTAGGTTTGGTCAAATACTGGTTCAATTGAACATTGACACACCTTTGGCCAGCGCCAAATTTAGAGAAATTGAAATGAATGGAAATCATTAGAAGGAATAGTTTTCCTTTCTGCCAGATTGCAAGGGAAAAAAGGACATGACAAATTGTCGTCACATGATCCCTTCCGGATCTGTCTTGGGTGTCTTGCGAGATTCAATTTCACCACTTTTCAAGACAACATTTCGAGGGAAGGAAATAAATTAATTCTTGTCTCCTTTTACTCAAAGAGCAGCAGCTCCTGGAGAAATAGTTTCTTTTGTTTTCAGTTACTTCTGGAGACACGGAAAGACTCCAGGAGGAAAATGAGAACTCAAAACAATTAATTTACAACAATTTGTCTTCCAGGAGGAGAGGGAAGGTAAGAAACGCCCACAGTCCGCTGGGGCCTTCACGACGCCAAAACAGCATCCTATTACAACCTTTATCAAGTTTCAGATTCCAAAGCATCTTTTCCAGTACAGGGCTCCTCCAGCAACTTTTACTCCGTTTTCTCCAGTCGGAAATTGCTGTTAATGGGATCTCTGCCGATAAAAATGACCCAGCGAAAAAATCCTCAACCCAAAACAATGTCTTTCACCTTAATTTTCTCTTACATTGTTCAAAACTTTCTCATCGGCAACGCAAACAAAATTTCAATTCATAACTTATAGTGAAAGTTGCAAAAAGCGAAATTAGGACAGATTTAAGTGGTTAGTTTACTTTAGATTAATTTGTCACAGAGTGGCATTTTAGGGTTAAACAAAAGCAATGATTGTAAAAGGCAGATTGAAATCACACACAAAATGGCAGGAGAGCATCATTTTCAAATCACTTCCCCTGCAAGAAAGTAACCATTTCAAAATCACTTTCACTGGAATTTTCTCCTTATAATACTCAACAACTTTCTCCTACACTGCATTTTCAATTTTGAGAATGTGAAAGCACCACATGTAATTTGAGTCGAAACCAGAATTTAGCTAGGGCTCAATGTTACTTTAAATTAAAGTTCTCCCTTCCACTCCAGCATCCCATTTCTAATCAATTATCTTCCTCTCTTAATTAATAATATCACGAGATATGCACCTCCACTTCAGTTGACCTCAAAATGGAGAGTTCTGCCTCCTCTCATTATTTCCAAAGCATGTAATTTTCCCATTGCCTCCAATTTCCCAACTGGAATTGCTGGAGCTTCGGCTCTTATTCCATTTCCAGTGGCACGATCCCTGCCATTTTTACTGGGAAATCTTCCGTGTACCTCCATGCCCACTTACGGAGAATTGAAGTGATGTGAGGAAGGAAGAAAAGCAATAAATTACTCCTGGTCCAGAGGCCCTAATCAAATCTACGCTGGAAATATGAGGCCTCGCAGATCCATTCCCCCTGTCCATCATTTCACCTTAATTCAATCACATCGCCCTCCTACTGGAAACTACCATTTCTCCAGTTCAAAACGAAGTGAAATTCAGAATATTCCCAGAAGAAAAAGCAAAACTTGACTTCAACAATCCAAAAGCTTCATTTTTCAGAAAACGCATAAAGAAAAAGAAGCTTGTTTCATTTTTATTCAAGCGTCTTCAGNAAAAGAAGCTTGTTTCATTTTTATTCAAGCGTCTTCAGGAAGCCAAGTATTCCTTGACTTTGAGTGTGATTTACAAGAGAAAATAAAATCTGGGTCCAATTGAAATTCAAAATTGTATTTTTATCTGATGTAATTTTAATCTCAATTAGAGTATCAATGATTTTCTTTTTCATTTTCGAACTTGAGTAGTTTCTCTTGTCCAAAGCGTTTTTGATAATTTTTCGAAATCTCTCTTGTGCTTAAGGGTCCAAAGTACTTAAAGTAATTGAGAGTGGTGATAAGGGAAGATGCATCTGCATCATGCGTGATTGCCCTTTAAAATTCTGCTGTGTCAAGTTGACTCTGTTTTTTTTTTCAACTGGAGTGCATTGAAGGGAGTTGCTCAATGGGTACTTAGGATAAGACTTGATAAGTTGGAGCCTGTAAATCAGAACATAACTGTTCTGAATATTGAGAGTGAGGTTCCTGTCTGGATTTGATCATTGAATCGAGGGAATTAGGCATACAAAAGGAAAGTGTCGAAAGCGTCTGAGTAAGATTAGTTTTGTTGTTAATAATTAGAAGGGAAGTGTTTTTGAATGTAGGACTTAAAGGGCCTCCAGCCCCTTCCAAACACTCTCCAGAAACGTGCCTTTTGGAGGATTCCTGCCAGTGTCAGATTAGAATAACTCCAGCAGATTGCCTTTCATTTCCTAAATTCTAATTTGTACTTTACCATTTTTGTTTACTTAGGCAGGAGAGGAAGGGCTGCTGCGTGGGGAGTAAGAGCTCGAAATCCAATTTAGACCTCATTTAAATTCACAAAGGCCCTTAAGGGAAAGCAGTTAATCGCAAGTGCGGAGGCTAATTTGAAATGGATTCTGATTCTCCGAAAAATCCAATCAGCCATGACGCTACTGAGGGCGCTGCTGCTAGCGAGCCGAGTAGCCGAGATGCGAATGCAAACATTAGAGAACCTTCAGTGTAAGTGACGCTACGAAAAAAAAGGCGCGCGTGGAAATCTTTTGTTTTCGGAGTCTGATTTTGATTTTCTGTTTCTAAAGTGAAAGTCCCAGGAGAAAGCCAAAGAAAGTCCTCGGCGTTAAATTTGCTCCGCTCGTCGTTCCCTGGTAAGTGTTAGGCGTGAGATCAGTAATTTAGATGCAGTCGCCTTCCACTTATGTGCCAACTTTGAAACTTTATTGCTTTGCTCTAATTTTTACCGTAAATGTCCAAGGAGGAGGCTGGGGAGTATGGATGAGATGGATTATGAAGAAAAAATGAAAAAATTCTAAAACAATTTTTAACTTTTCTAATTTTTTTTTTTTATTTTAAATCGAACTTCTTGATTCAGGGAACGCCGCTGTCAGACCTTGGCCGTCTTCTTATGGATTTGTACTTTCTTTTTGATGGGTCCGGTGGGACTTATTTTTCTGTCCTATTTGTTCCTCTATTCACGTTTCGGTTTCGTGTCACTCTTGTACTTGGCCTGGTTTCTTTACGACAAGGAGACTTGCAACTGCGGCGGAAGGCGGTGAGGTTCAAACTGAAGCGCTTAAACGTCTGCCTACAAATGGGAAGTTTATTCATTTTACGCAAATTGTCCAGGTCCACTTGGGTACGGAACTGGAGGCTCTGGAAGTGGTACAATGAGTACTATCCCATTGAACTCGTTAAAACGGCAGAATTGGATCCCACCAAAAATTACCTCTTTGGGTCGCATCCGCACGGCGTTCTCTGCAGCGGTGCCTTTGGGAGCTTCGCTACGGAGGGCCAAGACGCTCGAAACGTATTTCCTGGAATTACACCGCACTTGCTAACGCTCGAAGGACATTACAGCTTTCCATTCTACAGGGAATTTTTGATGAGCTCGGGTAAGCCTCGACGCAATTGAGATGGACCAATTTTATGGAACCGAAAATTGGTTATATTTACGACATGTTACGATTGACCACACTATTCCAAGCGTCTTATTAATACGTGCTCTGACTTCCTTAGGATGCTGCTCAGCATCAAAATCAAGCATGAATTACCTTCTGAGCCACCCCGACGGTGGCCACGCGGCGGTTCTAGTTGTGGGTGGAGCTCCAGAGTCTTTGGGTAACTTATTTATTTAAGTGTTTTCTAAGACATCTTCTGACATCAATTTCTTAGAAAAATTGTTTACAACGTTTAAAATTTCGAGAGTAGGTTTATTTGAAGGTTTGGAAAATGGTGGATGTGAATACTAATGATTTTCCGTAAAATTCTAAAGTTCCAAAACTTAATTTAAATAATCAAGTGATAGATTTTCTCCAATTACTGAAAAGGTCACTGACAAAATACTTACAGATTCACATCCCGATTCCTATATTTGCCATTTGAAGGAGCGGAAGGGCTTTATCAAGCTCGCACTTCGTAACGGGTAAGGGCTCACTCAAAGTATCCGGCCCTTCAAATTCTCTGTAACATTGACTAATGTCTATGTAAATCTAATGATGCTAGGGCCTCCCTCGTTCCGGTATTTTCCTTTGGAGAGACTGATATTTATGACCAAGTGAAGAATCCCGAGGTAAGTTTCCTGGCTGCCAAGGGTTCCAAAGGCCCTTAAATTCTGGATTTTGTGCTTTTTCAGGGCGGGCTACTGCGAAGAATACAAAATAGACTTCAGAAGGCGGCTGGCCTGGCTCCCGTCCTCTTTATGGGGCGTGGAGTTTTTCAATACTCTTTTGGTACGTTTAGAACAGGCCTTTTTTAAAAAGTATTAATCGTCTTTTCTAGAAAACTAATTTATAAGGCTCTTTCCTAAGGTTTACTTCCACAGCGGAAGGCAATTCACACCGTAGGCAAGTTCACCATCATAAATTACGTCCTTAAAAATGGATATTTTTTTCACGCTTTTCTAAAAATTGCAGTTGGAGCGCCCATTACCGTGCCCAAAATTAGCGAACCAACCCAGGAGGACATAGATGATATGCATACCAAGTACGTAGACGCCCTAACAGCTCTCTTCTACGCTCATAGAGACAAGTACGCGGATTCAAATGCTCAGCTAACAATCGCTTAAGCGTCCATGGGTCCCATGATTTCAATATGAGCTAGATACCGACGCTGAAATATTATCTGATTTTCATTTACATCTACTTGCTCAGCATAATTGCCTTAGCTTAATTTCTAAAACACAGACTATATTTTTGAATTTTAGCTATAAAATTTGTTCGGTTTAATAAAATAAAGTATTGCACACAAATTCTGAGAAGCGACGAATTGTGGTGTTTTAATGGTAAATTTCATTATTTTTGCCTGATTTTCACGCTGGGGTCTTTCGATCATTTTATGTATGTAATTTTATGTAGAGATAAATTTTTTTAGTTTCATTCATTCATTTATTTATTTGATATATGGCGAACCCAAGATCAACATGTTAACATTGTTCATCAATTTGAATATCAGTAGCTTATAAGGTGTTACAA
>VYYI01000697.1:0-26974 GCA_021029175.1 Bilobella aurantiaca
CCGGGACATCACAAAGTAGGAAAACTTGTTTCGCTTTGATTATAACTCGAATAATATATTCATTTCTTAGAATTAAAAACGGATTCGTCAACCCTCCTACCCAAGGGGGACCGCGTAATGTAAACCAAAGGGTTGAAATCAAATGTCAAATTTCTGTTACCAACCCCGGATTTTCATTTCAACTGAATGGAGTTCAATTGCCGCTAAATGTCATTCACTTTTCTGTCTAAATTTCGATTCCAACTTCGAAATTTCAATTCTAAAATATCATGTCTAAAATTCTAAAATAAAATTTTTACCTCGAGCTTGAGTATTTCCATTCAATCAAAATAATCGATTAATTGACGTAAATTACTCCCAATAAACAGGTTCATTCTCATGGTTAGAAATGAGTGCGTAAAATGTCGTTTGACTGCTTATCTCTTATTTCTCTTATTTTGCACTTTTTTTTTAATTTTTGCTTGCAGGTAATTTCGGATTTTATGCCCAGAAACTCAAGTGTAAGTTTGGTTTAAAATCCGAAAATAAAAAAGAAATCAAATTAAATTATTAAATGAAAAAAAAGAAAGCAAATTTCATAGTTTGAATAAGCGGTTTTAAATAACAAGCAAAAATAATTAAATTTGGGTTGAAGAGGGTTTGGTAATTACTTGTGAGCTAAAATTCAACGAAGTCTCCAAAGGGTTAACTGGAACTGATTCGCCTTGTGTAAAACCATAAAAATGAATTATGCCGCTCCCTCTCCCTGCGCTCAAGGAATTGGAAGTCAAGAGCCCTATATTATTTACAACGATCTCTGGAATCGCGTTATATTGTTGTTGCTGTCGTTTATTCGAATGTCGGAGGGAGGCTAAACGTGTTTTTATGAAGTAAGAGGGAAGCGGAGTTTGGCGGGGGAAGATGGAGGAGCCATTGTGCCTGCTATGTGCTCGGAATGGAAACAATCTGCATAAAACTGCCAAGGACTCTCCTGTTGACCATTAAATTGGGACACGGGGGAGACGTTCTTTAAAGGACATTTTCCTTGTGACATGAATGAGGACAGGAGGCCTCTCGTCCTCCTTTGAAAATCGGGAGCGACGGAACTCTGTTTGTTGTGGTTTGGTGGGAGTGAAAGCGTGTGAAAAAGAGAAAGCAGCCTCAAGTTGGCAGCAGTAAAGTATCAAAACAACTGAGGCTCAAAGGCCCACAATCCTTCCAATTCTCTATAACACAGCAAACCTCTTCATCCTCACTGCTTTCCGCAAATATAGTCCACAAATCTCCCGAAAGCTAACTTTCACCGCATACACACGGCAGTCAAAGTCCCATCCTTTCAATACTGCTTCAGTTGTTCAAATGCATTTTGACAAAAAGCATATGATTCTATAACATTACGTCTATATGCGTCTCAATAATTGCACGAGAATGAAGCCTATATTGAAACATCATAGTGGTGTAGTTAATTGTGTTTTGTTTTGGCGATTTTTTTTTTCAGAAATATTACATGGCATCATTTATTCAATGTCTTGAATTTGGAGTAACTTTCACTATGGAAGAATTTTTTTAAAACTTGAGCTGAATTTAAAATTGAATGTTATCTGGAAAAGGAAGCCAAACAATCCTGTCCTAGGGCAAGGGATGTCCAGGATTGGTTAGCAACTGTTTTAGAAAATTATTTTTTATAGTTTATTGCAATTTTTAATCTAGTCGGTTGTAAAATTTTAATTTACCTGAAGTGGGAAATTGAACTAAGAACAGATTGACAAGGATTTCAAATTACTGTACAAATATTTTCCGGCGAATTTTGCCGTGGAATTGTATGGTTGGCCTGTGTTAAGAAATTGTCTCCTTAGTCCTTACCTTTGCTTTCTTTGCCTCCGCTTTCTGCCTCATAGAACCTGATTGGGGTTGTTGATGAGGTAGGTTCTATGGCTCTATTTATTTGCCTCCTCCAGAACGCTGATGCAGCGCATGCAGGAGCCCACTGTCAACCTGACGACTCTTGCTGACAATGGAGACAATTCCAAGTTTCCAGTGAAAGCACCCGCCGAGCCTAGAAGTGAATGACTAAGTTTTCTGGAGAGACTCATCTGCGGCCAAGCCTAATTAAGTTAAAAAGAGGCTGGAAAGGTTGCCTCCACTGTCAATAGCCTCCCATTCCTCCTTGTTTCCAATCCCACTTGTTTACACAACGGATTTTCCCAATTCCCTCTGTCTCTCTCCAGGAGAAAGTACCTTAACTTATTATTCCGCTTTGACTTTCACCAAGAAAATCCTACTTCATTTCAGCTCCAGCCGAATCAGACAACTAGGAAAGGACTTTCTCCCATATCTTCCTCCCCTGCCTAATGGCCTCAATTTCCTATCCATGATCCACATCCTCAGAGAATCCCAATTCCACTCAATTTTCTTCTAAGGCTTCTTCATTGGAGAAAGCACCTAGGACCTAGGACCTAAACCCAACCTAAGAACCTACCAATTTCTCCTTTCGGTTTAAACCTAAACCCAAACCTAGCTTCCCTAAGCCAAGGCCCTCGAGTATTGATGGGGAGACATAACCTTTCTTACGAGTCGTTAAGTACAACAACGGTAAAAGTCCCTCCCTGAGAGACTTTCTCCTTCCATCCGGGAAGAACCACTTTTGGAGCCCTTGGAGTCTCTTTTATCAATTCTTAGCAAGTAGGGTCCCCTTTTAGAGACAGAGGCTCAAAACCACTTCTAAGTTTGACAGTTTTATAGATATAATGTTCGAGGATACGTTATCCATTGGAGCCGCCGCGGCCACTTTCACCCTCTCTGCGCTTTCTCCGCATATCTCCGCCCAGGATCAATGGAAAAGTTTGGAGGACTAAGCAACTTTGGGCCAAATAGTTTACCATTCAATAATAGAAAGGGCAGCAATAGAATCAGAGATTTCGACCGAGATCGCTTGACGCTCGAAGAAAGAAAGAAGATTTTTGGTCTTTGGGGATGTGTGAATTTTTATGAGTTTTGGGGGTTTATTGAGTTTTTTTCAAGTCTGATTCAATTAGAATCTCGAGCATAAAAGGAGGATTCGTCGGAGGCTTTTCCCTGTTGTGCCTGTGTGGAGATGGAGATGAATTTATAAAGAGACGAGGCTTGACTTTTTCAAACCTTTTTTTAAAAGAAAAAATTCAAAGCTCTTTCGTTCTAAAAGAGGTAGTATAAGCTGAAGCACAGGAGATTCCTTAACCCTATTCCACATGCATGAGTGAAGAGAAAGTTTTTTTGGAAGGGAAAGTTTGAAGGAAATTCATGTTGCTATTATTTTTTAATCAGTCAAATCAGGAAGAAGAGAGGGAAATTCTGTAGATGATGGAAAATTCTCAGTCATCTGTGAAGCGAGGGGGTTCCATTGATTTAAATTTAAATATCCACCATTTCTATGCCTCATTTGCATTGAGATTTACAGGTACTCTAGTAATTAGTGTAACTAGGATTGCAGTGCTGGAATTAATAATATTTTTTAGAAGCGACTGAACAGTTTCCGAAATGCATTTTTGTTCTAATAAACTAAATGAGTACGAATCGTTAGTTCCTTCACAAATTTTTTACGAAAATATATATAACTGCTTGATTTCTCTTTCAATTATCAATTATCATGATTCCGTTTGACAAGATTTGGACATTGTAAACTTCGAGTTATATATCTACTAGATTATTTCAGCTAATTTGATTTGTCATCTTCGTTTTAATCTACGCATAATTAATAATCTTATACTTTTTAGATTCCGATTGGAATGTTATTTAAAAAATTACTACTAATAGGTACTAATGCTAAAACTTTTCCATAGGAAAGCCCCGTTCTTGTATCAAAATTGATTCTTCAAATTATCGCCAGTAGTTAGTAGTTTCTTAATTGAAATAATGTAACTACTCTTAAAATTAAGAATTAGCATTAAAAGTTTAGCCCGTGCAAGGCTTCCTTGTGTTTGCCGTCGAAGTCTCCAATATTTGTGCAAATACGCCTTGTTCCTCCAAACTTATTAATGCGCACGAATTATTTTTTAAATTAAAATCTTATTCAAATTATAATTCAAACATTGTAAAGGAAGCCCCCTGCGTGGAAAGCGTTGTTGGCAATTTGGTTTCCGAGCTACTGTAGTTCTTCGAGGACTATGTTACTCTTCGTAAAATATTCGGTTAACATCTGCTTGTTTTAAAAAAGCAAATGACAGGCACAGAGTTGTCTTTTGAAATTATGGCTCTCCAACTTAAAATGCATTAGAATTTGAATCCCCCTATGCCTCCACCAGCCCTCACCTGCTGCGCTCCAAGTGTTTGCAGGAATGGTCACCTTTTCATTCCATTTTTGAATTTTTGAAATGAAGAATGAATGAAGAAGAAAAAATTTGTTTGTGGAGGCTGTCAAAAATCTTTGCCTCTTGTCAACTTGAGTGTTTTCTATTTTCCCAAGAAGTGGATAAGGAGCCCTTAAGAAAAGAAAACGCAAGGGAGATTATTCTTCTCCCTCATTGACCCAACCGAGAGTCTATCCTACCTTATCCCATAATTCTTGTCGGGTCTCAGGGACGTTAAGGGCTCCTCCGTCCCTTTCTTATTAGCCTCCCTCCGCTCCTCATCTGCTCCTGATTTCTACCTGGAGCAGTGTACCTGGAGAGGCCTCCTCGGTCCACACCTGTCCTCCATTTAGACAAGGGGCGGAAAAGAGATCTTCCTTTCGTAAAAGCCTGGGAATCTTCCAAAAGATTCAAATCTACAACAGTTGCCACCAGCTACTCCCAACCTTCCTGGAACGCTGCTCGAAGCTTGCCCAGCTCAGTAGGCAGAGGGATAGCGTTACAAAAAAGAACGTTGGGCAGAAAACCAGGAGAAAGTTCTCTCTCTCAGTTGCTCTTTGTCTCCCGCTCAGTTCAGTCGCGTTTTCCGCTTCGGAAACGCCTTCCGTAGCACGTGCCGAGTTGAAGAAAGTAAAATCTTTTGGTGAAAGTAACAAACTAGAAGATTGTTTGACCGTTTGAAAGAACTTTTTAACTACCTCTTCGTTAAGGAGCCCTCCTCTGCAAACGGGCCCTCGAAAATTGAAACGTCGTTTTGAACTACCTTATTATTCCTTGAGACATTAGGAGAGACTCTCCTTAGCCTAATAAGTTCACCTTGGCTGACTCAGGCTCGTAAAAAAGGTTTGAAAGTGGAGGTCTAATGGCCATAATGAGTGTGACTCTTCCACTTTCTCCAGAAATTTAGCTCCTGGAGAAAGCTGGGCGTAAGGCTTAGGGCTACTTTCCCTGACGAAGCAATATTCTTCCGCCCCTTCGCTTTTTCGAGTGAATTGGCAGAAAAAATAAAGCGATCGAGGCAGGGAAACTCGTTTCTAGTTAAAGTGAACTAAAGTGTGCTGTGCGTGGTAACGACTTGACGAGCGAAGAAAAGAAAAACAAAAGAAGTTATTGTTAAGGACTGGACCTAACCTCATATAGGCTACTTCAAAGTCCTATTTATTATTGTAGACTTTACTCTGTTATTATGGCGAGCTGGAGAGTCAATTCCAGGAGGCCGAGCTTGGAGCTGAAAGTCTGAACGCTGACGCTTGAGCCATGTCAAAAAGTAGGCAAATGCCAAATATGAACTCTGACTTGTTCAAAAAGTCCCGCTCTGCGGTTTGGCGAAAGTTCTTGCAGCTCCTGGTCGGCCTGAGCTTAGTCCAGGATCTCCTTCCTGGAGTCTCCGGGGGACGAATGTTTGGTAAGTTTTCTCTTGGACTGGATCTAAAGGCGAGAGCTTCCTGGGAAAAACTTTTTTACACTTCTAGAAATTCTATTAAGGTTTTATGAAAGGAACTTTAGGAGAGGATAAAGTTAACTCGATTTGTAAAAAAAAAGAGGACAATTACGCTTTGAAGGAAACTTGAGATTAGTTTCAAGTAGAGATTTGAGCCGTGCGTGAATTACGCTCCACACTTCTCCTCACAGCATCCTCCACTTGACCTTAAAACACAACTTTTCTCTTAATATGACCCAAACTAGCAGTCTACCAAGTTTTTTTTAATGAGTAAAACTTTAAATTGTTTCTTCAACAATTTCAATTCATTTTTTTCAAAATATTTCAATAGAGTAGAAAGAATATCTTTCCATTGCTTAAATAATCCTCGTCCAATATTTTCTCTGAATTTTCCACCTGCTAAATTTTTTAACGAAGGATTTTGTTATCGTTTTTTCTTCTTTTTTTTAATCAAAATCTTGATTTGAATTTTGTTTTTATTACGGTTTTTATTTAAAACACGGCTTGAACACACATTTTCAATGGCGTTTGCCCAATGAGAGGAGTTTCGATGAGTCGAGTGTCGTCAACACTTAAGTGTAAAAGTTGGAGAAAGTTGGTTTGGTGTTGAAGATGGTTTCGTTGGACGGGGCCTGGCGCTTATTAGCGTTGTCCTGCGCTGCTGTTTTGCAGCGTTAGTGGAAAAAGTGCCGAGAAGCGCAGAATTTTCGTTTCTTGGCGAAGCCTATTGGTTCAATGGAGTGTTAAGACGAACGTGTTTCGCTTAGAAAGGGGCTTAAAACAGGAGCCACATTCAGCTACCCTACCGAAACGTCTCATAAGGAGTGAGATATGGAACGCAGGTGGAATCTTCCGCCGGAAGAGGCATAAATCACATTGTTCCAATGACAGGCCATGGAACAACTCAAACAATTTACAACTTACAAAAACTTGGCTTTAAATGCATCCTGGCTCATGCACCACCAAAAAAGGTTGACAAGTTCAAAAAATTGGATTCATAAACAGAAATAATGTTTGAGTTTAAAAAATGACAAAAGCCATAAGACTCAAATCGTATCTTACAAATGTCGAGAGCGTGTTCCTCTTGTCAAATAATGGAAACTCCAGTATTTTTTAAAAATTAAAGTTTTTAAAAATTCAAATTTTAGGTTGAAATTCGACATATTTTTCTTAGATTTTTAAATAGTATCCAAGTTTGGCGAAACTGTTTAATTATAAAGCTGTAGGTGTAGGTGCCTTTAATGATTTTTTTTTGATTTGGCACAAACGCCATTGATTTCTTATTCCTTCTAAAACTATTTAGCATTGTATGAGATTTTAAATTTAAATGAGATTTAAATTGCATGAGAACCTGGATATGAAAAGAAAATTGTGAGGGTGTGCAGTTTCTTCAGTTTATTTTTTCTATACCTCGTTCAGCTAGAAGTTACAACTAAAATTTTAGGTTGCCATTTTTAGGTTCCAATTTTTTTGAACTTAAAGGATGATAGATGAGGATGGATTTAGAATCCAGGTTCGACAAAAATCAAATTATGAGTTTAGAAAAAGCTAGGAAGCTAAAAGTGGATTTACGAGAAGACGGGATCAGCGTTCTCGGAAGCTAGTTTTTTAAGCGCTGCGCTGCACTCCTGCATCGCTCAGACCAGAAAGCGGAAGTTAATGAAACTAGATTATCCCTGGGCCTGCTATACGTCTTCAAAAGCCGTGGTTGGTGGCGTTGAAGTTTGAATTAATGGTTGACGATTATGTAAAACCGTGTTTTGAAGGCCCGGGTAAGGCTCAGAAGGAAAGCCAAAAGAGGGAATATTTAAATATCTGTCAGCAGATTGTGTGAGGCTTGCTTGATTTTAGAGTTGTGTGCCTACGCAGCAGAACCTTAGTTAATGATCCCTGTCTGCTCCGCCTTCCCTCCAGAAGGACAAGAAAATAGAAATGACAGATGACGAAATGATGACACTCCGACCAGCCTCCCCGCAGCATCACCAACGTTCTCGCTCTTTCTTAAGGGCCCCCTCTCTTTTTAGTACCCTACGAAGCTTAGCAACTCAAATTCGGAACGTGCCAATGAAAATGATCTTCGTCTTATCCCTCTTCCCAGTTTCCAAACATAAAACCTCGGAAATAAAAACAAAATAGCCGAATTGAATATTATTTTTTTCAATTTCGAGGAACTAGAGGATAACTCATGAATTTCTAGCGAAGGAGACGCCTGAAAATGGAAAAACTTTTCCCTTTGCCAAAAATCAAAGAAACAAAGAAGAACTAATTTTATTCTGCGAAAAGAAATATATTTCTTTTTGCCTTTCCGCTCCTATTCTTTTCTTTGTTGTCCATAGCTATTTGTATTACCAAAAAAAAAATTTCAAAGGCAAATTCATTGAAAGCCAAAGCACTTTCGTTCTAATATTGGAAATTGAAATGGAAAGGGCCGGAAATTCTAACGAGATAAATCATTGAATTTGTTTCAATAGAATACACTGAAGGCGAAAGCAAGGAGGGAAAGGCGTACAGAGAAAGTCCATTATTAAAAAAGTTTCGATTCTTAAAACGGAAAACTTTTTTCTCGTTCCGTACATTCATAAGGAACTAATGAGTCGCGTCTTCTAATGATTTTTAAATTACCATTTTACGTTACCATTTTACATTTGAACGGCAAAAGCCTTCCTGCTAAGAAATTACAACAACGATTAAGTACACCAAGGATATCTTGTAACAGAAAATTTTTAGCATGGAGAATTTTTAGTACTGGCAGGGAATTTAGAGTAATTAAGTAATTTTTAAAAATAAATTTCAAATCAAATTATTTAAAAATGACTTAACTTTATAGATTTTTCAATTTTGAAAAAGTATTGTCGTTTTTTAGTTCTTGTCATATGAAATTTAAAAAATTTCACTGAAATTCCGTATCTCGGAAGGCTTATAATTGTTAACATGTTGCGTTTTGGGAACTTTTACATGAAACGCACTGTATATCTACCCCATTCCAATAGGGGATTGAATTGCCAAGGAATTACTAATGGGGAAACAGTGTGAATTGGAATGTTCTATGCTCTCTGTAAAGGAGAGTCAGTGAAGCATAGGCCATTAGGCAGGGAGACAATTCACTAAATTCCTCTTAACAATGTCGGAGGTGTACTGGAGGGCTGGAAATCGCTGGAATGCCTGGAAACACATATGGTCCATTCAGCCCCGTCACCCTCAACTGTCACTCTGGTAATTAGGAGCACTTGAACCTTGGGAAGCAGGGGTCTCTGTGGGTGATGTTAATTGGACTCCAGGGATGAGCTTCCGACAACTTGTTAGTTGTCCCTTCCAGAGTCAGGAGGCATGCTGGAGAACTAATCAAAAGGGTCAGAATCTGGACAAAAGTGGGCACAAGGACCAGGCGCAAGAATTGAGACATGACAGATGACACGACATGAGTCAGCGTCAGGATGATGAAGGAGTTTTGGAGGATACTGCTGGAAATTCTGGTTCGTAGAATATCAGCAGAACCAAATTGGATGATCACTAAATTAATTAAGTAGTCAGCTTAGTTGACATGCAAAGTTAACACCCTTTTTGTGTTCGTTTATCAAGGCAGTAGTACAGAAGAAATTAAGGGTGTATGAGTAATGCTGCACGTTTAAATTTATGAAAAGCCTCGTAAGCTCAGCATGAGGTTTTGACTCAAGTTTAGGCACTCGACTAAATTAATTATTGAATTAAAGAGCAGTTACTTGAGTCTTGGAATAGTTGAAGAGATTCTAATTATTGCTAATCTTAGTCTCAAAATTTGGCTCGTGTAACGTTGATAGGCACTTTAGACTGTAAAGTGAGACTCCTAATTTTAATGATGAGGTTAAGGGGTCAACCTCACCTTCTACGGCTACTTGAATAATTTTCTCGATTTGTTACCACTTATTATTTATCAAGTGTTTATCCTGGATTTTTTTTTTTCAAAAATACGGTATTTATTTCTCGAACAAAACAAAAAAAAATGGGCTAAAAAGATAACTAAAAGATTGTGTAATATTATAAGAATAATACAAGCTTTGCAAATTCTATGCAAAGTGATTTTGATTGAAATTAACTGAAACGACTGCTCAAAAAATTTGCGCGAATTTAATTACCCATTTTTTCACATGCATAAATCCTTACAATATTTTGTATAATGTATATGCTGTAAATATGCTCCACAACTTAATTTTTTTTGAAATCATATAAAAATTTACAAAGCAACAAGAATCTGAGAATCTGAAGAATTACTTAAAAAAGAAGATATTTTGTGGAGTAATTTTCTAAAGTTTTGATTTTAAAAACAGGAGCGAGCCAATTAGGCTTATTTTTTTTTCGTAGTTTGCTACAGACTTATTAATCGATAAAATATGCCTGATTAAAATCGTTTTCCCTAAAACTAAGAGAGGCCTTTCCTCCGTGCGGCTGCTGTTCTAGAAAGTTTAATCAGAGATCAGAAAAGTAAAGGGTCTGGCGGAATGGAAAATGAGTTTTGGAAGATGCGATCTAGCCTCGACTTGTGGCTTATGGACCTTCTGCCTCCCTTCTTCCTTCAAGCGACCTGAGCTCCTTAGAGCCATCTCCTCTGCGGTTACGGCGCTCCGTCGCTTCCACGTGTCTAGATATTAGAATAATATGAAGAGGTCCTGAATTGCGTTGGGAAAGTAAGAAAGTTCCCAAATCTTAAGGCGGGAATGAGGAGGGAGGACTCAGAGTGGAGGAGGGAGAGATCTAATCTGGAGAAAGCTCCTCTCCTGCTTTCACCGCTCGGATGCTGGATGCTGGCAATACAGCGGCAGATAAGAACTTGTGCCTTATCCACTACTCCTTGTCTTCTAACTTTACGACTCCTGTCCTTACTTTTTGCTTTACGACTCCAGCATCCCGCATAACGATTATCATTGAGCACGGCCACCATCCAGGGAAACGAGGCACTCATAACCTCTTCCGCTCCCACTACCCCCTCATGATTGATTAGATCTCATCTCCACTCTTCTTCTCCCGCTCTTTTACTCCTCTCAAGATTCTTAAGATCAGAAAATGATGCATTCCAAGAGATGCTTCCGTCCTTAATACCTGCCCGCCTCACGCATACCAGCCGCTCGCCTCTTCCTAGACAACTTTTTATGGAAGTTAAAGTTAGGAGATGCATTTCACGCTTCTCGATCCTGGACTATACTCTAGAAACTCGGAACTAGAATTTTGAGAAACAAACTGGGAAGAAATGCTCAGAAAAAATGAAATTTAAATCACAATTTAAAAGATAAATTTGCAAACAGGAGTTAATGTAATTTATAATCAAGACACGTATTTTCACGATCTTTTCCTTTCAATTCAGCGTCATTGCCAAGAATTTCAGTATTTTCATCACCTGTATATTGTCTTATGGAAAGAAAGAAAGTTTAAGCGATTTACAAAAGTTGACTTTTGACGTTGACACATTTGCCTTTTTTTCATATAACACTTATTATGACCGGAAAATAGACATTGGGAAGTATAGAAAGTGTAATGTGCGGGTTTGCGGAATTTTGAAATGAGATCCTCAGAGCGGAAATATGAGAGAGCGAATCAAGAAATAACTGTTTGATTTCACAAATCGCTGCTTGCTAGATATTTTTCGGAAGCAATTCCCCAGCGATTTGGGAGGGGAGTACCTCTCGACCCCTGGTCTCCAATGCCTGGACGATCATCTTCGGATAGAGGAGACTGGAATCATTGAAGCGAGACTTAGTAGGCGCGAAGGGAACTTGTACTAGGAAATTGGGCAAGTGCGTTAAGAGCTTCGCGTAGCCAGGGAACGGGGAACAATGGGAAAGTGGTCCTTGCTTGGCAGGGCCCATTGTTCCCTTGAACAAGACCAAATCCTAATCGTGGTAATGAAGACATCCGAAATCGGCCATCCTCCTCCATTTCAAAGGAGAAAGTGAGTGGATTAAGATTTTGGAGAAACAAGGACTCCCTTAAGTCCTCATCTGTCACCTCGAAAGGAAAGTTGGACTTGACAGGATTGACTAAAAGGAGTTATCTAATCTCCTCCTAAGTACTCACAGAGTACTTGAACCAAATGCTGCCGGAATCTTACAGAGGACTTATTGGCAACGGAGTACAATGGGCCTCCGTCTGCCAGTCCTTTCAACTCCCACTCAAAGTGGATTTGTCACTGTCTCCAATCCATTCAATTGGCCCAGCGATATTTGGAAAAGAAAGGAAAATGTCTCCATTTGCCAATCAGGGAGGGCTATGTCGGAGAAGGCAAAATGCTTGAATTGAGAAAATCTCTGTCAAGGGCTTTATAAATAGCTTTCCCATGCTCATTTTGAAAATTCCGAGAACGTTTTCGTAAGTGGAATTGAGGGAGGCTGAGGCATAATAACATTTTAATAAGTTCCCCGCGGTTTCCCGTCGTATAAAATATCGCTGGAGAGTTTTTTGAGAGCTCCAGAAGAGCCTCTACATCTAAATTTTCTATTCATTAATTAGGAGTCTATTGAAAATTTCTGGAAAGTGCTCATCTCTCTCATCTTGAATGACAATGGAAACCACTTGTTCCCTTTGCGAGATATCTATTCCTACCTTCTTACCGTAAAATTCCCGGTACGCCCCCGTTTCTCCTTGTATAACCCTCTACAGTTCCGGCTACAAAAGTAAAAAAAATTCCAATACTGTTATATATATTTTTTTTTACTCGCTTCAATCTCACTTGCGTTAGACATTGCTTTAGATTTTTAACCAAATTGTATTCAACACATTTTAAGATCGCTCAGCATTTTGAATTTTACAAATGAAATATTTGAGAGTGATATTCAGTTGGACAATCGGGAGGTCTCTTTAGAAAGTCTTAAAAAATTTAGAATAAGTTAAATAAGCTCATTTTTTCTGTTTTCGGAATTTTCTGCTGCACAGAACTCACAATCGCAAAATTCTAAACAAGGACTACAAGTCCAACTAATGGTAAATTTGCGGTACTCCGTCTCGAGTCCATCGCTACCTAGTATTTTTTGGAGTGGAAAGTAATAGTGGTGGGGTAGCTTGATTTAGGCCTCCGGAATGTAGGGCAGAATCTCCACGAATCTCTTCATCATCATCTCCTCCCAGATCCTCCATTGTTATTTGTATTGTATTTCCGTTACAATGAACTGGAAATGAATCTTTGTCTAGTTACGCTGATGAGACTTATAATTCTCAAGATGGAAAAAGACAGGTAGAAGGGAGCTGGAAACAAGAGGGCGTGGCAGCAAATTCAAATCGCTTCTCCACTACCTCTCCATTCCCATCCCAATCAAAATCGTTTCTACTCCAACAAATTGAATGAAAAAATAAAGGACAGTTACCAAGTATCAAAACAGTATCCCAAGCCTTTTTTTACTTCTTCTAATAATAGGTTTACATCCTAGAGTGATACAAAAGCTACACCTTTCAATTCATTCGTCCTCAATAGGTAGCTTCTCTGATGATATCAAACACTTTTTTTTCTCTGATTGTAAAGCCCTTACGGCCCATTTTGTTAGACAAGTTCTCAAGGGTGCAACGAATTACCCTCTCCTGCTTAACAATCCAAAAAGAAGCATAAATTTTCAGCGTTGGGAGCCTTTGTGCGAGCCCTTAACGCTTAACAAATTTTCATTGCTTTCCATCTTTGAAGCGCCTGAAGTTGAAGTTCTTACACAGGGCGGGTTACCTGCTGCTCTTTTGCTCATAACTCACGCCGCTCCATTTTTTTTTTCTTTTTTCTTTTTTTTTTCAAAAGCTGACCCTATTTGGTAGGAAGGAAGCCTGCCAGAAAGGAATGTTTCTTCTGTTTTCGTGGTGCATGATTACATGAAAAATTATTTGGCAACAAGTACGGAGTATGCTAGTCCTTAACATCCTCTTAATCATCCCATTTATCTCTCTCATATGCTTAAAAACGTTTTCCCTGTTTGATACAAGGAGCCTTGTGCAAAAGAGGCAGTTGTTTCTGCCATTTTAAAAAAGTAGGTTATAAATAGCACCATTCCAGCAGGGGAATGTGAGCCTTTAGTGCCCTTCTGGCCCCAAAAAACAAACATTTATGAACGATATACAAAAAATTGTGTTTGTTCTGCAGGGAAGTAAAAACAAAAGTTTGAAGATTTTTGAGTAGAGGCAAGTTTTTTTTTCGGCTCTACTTTTTTTTTTGCCGTAGAATAAAACGGAAGAAGATGATAAATTTGAAAAGTCAGGAAATATGGAACAGACGGCGAATGCTTTAGAGTTCATAACAAATTCAGCAGGGGTAGACTTCTCAAGGGAAGGAATCAGAGAGGACATGTCATGGGCCCTTAATCTTGTACCTTAGAAATCGCTCTGCTGAGGTTTACAAGGCTACTTTTTAGGCAAGGCAACTGTTGTGCAGTCTTCAGGAAGACCATATGTTGTGCCTTCCTGCTTAACTGACCTTTTGGAAAATGATTTTTTGAAGGAAAAGGGCTCCATTACCCTTAGCAAGGCACACTTTTCCCTTGATCTAGGGAGGGACTTAAGGGAGCGGACTTTAAATCCCAGAAGTGGTGTCAGCAGGCAACCGAAAATAAGTATAAGCTGATTTTTTGGGCTTTGCTTATGCTCGGGAGGCCCTGCATTTTCTTTTTGATTCCTTTGATAAGTCCCTCCACTTCTGCCTAAGCCTTAAGATCTCTTTCTACGTTTTCTTTCCGCTCAATTAAATCTTAATGAGGAAGGGATCAAGGCAAGGATTTCCCAGTCTAATGATCTTCTTTCCATCTTACAAACAAGATTCAATTTTCCTTCAATTCCGTGACAGCCCTTACGCAAAGTTTACAGAATACACTGCGGAGGCCCTTTGTCAAAAAGTTCCCTTTTGCCAACGAAATATAAATCGCAGGGATTAAAAGGGAAAGTTAGAAAAACCAACAGAGAAAGTCAACAAATGCAACATATCGTTCTTGAACCGAAAGTAGGACAGCAGTAACAATAGGGAAAAACTGTATAGCATTTGTAATAAGAAAAAAAACTAAATCCAAAAATCCAATGCTTTTCCTTTATAACAGTGTAAAGAATTTAGTGTAAATTTAAAAGAAACTAAAAGAACCAGGGCTGGAATTTGAGCTTACCGAGGAGAAAGAAGGAATTAAATTAAAAATTAAACTCATAATTTGAAATGACCTCTTCAAAAATACTTTCAACCCTCAAAAGCTGATATTAATGTTTAGAAATTTAAATTTAGTTTATGAAAATTCCAGTCGTAAAGCTAGCGCAAGCTTACCTTTTCCATGCTTTATTTTAGCAATTGCCATCATGAAGGAAATAATGTGCAACAATAAGCGTGCGGTCAGCGCTAGGTCGGAAAGGGCGAGGCAGGGAGCGAGAGTCATTGAATCGGAGAATAATTGGATGGTATACAGAAATAAGTACTTAAGGAAGGGAATTAGGGGGCCTTCAGGAACGTAGTATCGAAGGAAAGTGGAAGTTGATGGTGTCCTTAGTCCTTAAGCTTCTCCCCAAGCAAGGACTTTTAGTTTTAGTGGGAGAAAGTTAGGCTCATCGATTTCCTTTTCCGCGGGCCCGCCCTTAAATGTTATGAATTCGTTCTGCATCACGTCGGAAGGGAAAGCGGAAGAGGGAAAAGTCCATTTTCTACGTTCATGGGACAAGTTGGACTTGTCATTAGAACCTCACTTTGTCTCCTATTAACTTCCGCCATAAATTCTCTGTAGTAATACTTACCAACATTCTTAAAGTACACTAAACAAGGAGGAAAGGACCAATAAAGGAATTAGGTAGGGACAGCCCACTACAGCACAAAACATACTGTCCGCAGTCATTCCAACTTTTCGAATCCATTGTCCTTGACGCAAAACAATTGGAAAGCTTTTCTTTTTTTAACTTTCTCCGTCTTCCAAGCCGTCGGCCCTCTCACGCAAATCTTCTTGATTGGAAGGGACAGAACGATAAAAGCGTCAAAGACTTTTCTAATTCCAAATACTTTCTCCATCCAATGCGTCTCTGCTGGGGAGCCCTTCGACCTGCGTTCTCCGCTTGAAAGGGCTGAAGGGAGACCCAAAATCAGACACTTTATGGTTAAACGAACTGTGTCGAATTAAATTAAATACCCCTTTGCCTAAGCTCTCATCTCTGCCTTTCATTACCAAATTAGGAAAAGCTTTAAAGGGTTCAATTCCAGATTCATGTCCAAATTCAAGTTGCGGCTTTGGCTTAAGCTGATCTAGCCGATCTGGTCACGCTTCCTAAAAAGAGTTATTTTGTTGTATATTCAATGTCTTTTTTATATGTTGGATCTGTGAGAGGAAGAGCAGACACTTTAAGTGAATTTGAAAATTTACCAAGCTATTAATTATCCGACCTATTTTTTATTCCTTCCATTTGGTTGATTAGCTAAAAAATACGAGATAAACTCAACGATGTTTACTTAATTTAACTTACTTCATTTTCACCTATAAAAGAAAAGTTGTTAAAATATTTGTATGATGCAATTATTTAAAAAATAACAATTAAGGCTTTACGACAATTAGTAAAACTCAGGGCATGGTTCTTAATTTGTCTTTCAGTGGGCTACTTGTAAGAAATAAATTATTGGTAAGACTTGAAATTATAAACTAGTTAATTTTGAACGGTTTAAACTTGGCCTTAAAATGTAACATTCTGTAACCACTGTGAATCAAATTTATATCTAAAATAAGGAAGTCATGAATTGGAATTTTATGGTAATGGTGCTTCAGGATAAGTCCAGTTGGACGTGCCAACACATGAAGCGACAAAAGTCCAGGAAATTCGTCAATACTTCCAAAATTGTAAAAGGAATTGAAGTGAAAGTAAAAGTGAAAGGATATTTCCGAATGCGCTGACTCTCACTCATTTTTTCCCTCTTCCTAATAAAAAATAATGGAAGAATGCCATCACCTAAAGGAAAACGTTGGTGGGAGAAGGGAAAGCGTAGCGGTTTTGGGTTTTCCTGGAAAATTGAATCTTGGACAGATTCCTCCCTTCGTAGCAATATCTATGCGTGCCAGCATGTTCCAAAGTTGATTCGCTAGGAAAACATTTAGGTTGAATAGTCCTGGAGAGGAGGGAAGCCTACTTTCTACTTTCAAGCCGCTTTTTAGGTCTCTACAATGGGTCTACGCGTAGAGTGGTAGTGTAGGATTTGAGTGTTTTGTTTGCCTTTCTGTTGTTAGCGAATGATGACTTCATCATCAATAGAGAATAGAATTGAAGAGACTTTCTCCTAGCCTCAAGAGGCTTCAAAATCAACAGAAGGAGAAAGCAAACAATTGAAGGACAGTTTCTTATGAGCGAATCCCTCTTTATGACCCTTCTCTTTACTCTTGTTCTAGATGAGACTTCCCTCACTACGGACACCGTCGTGACGAAGGCAGGTGCCAATTTGACCTTAGCGTGTCCAGGGGTCACCGAGCACTCTCTCGTCCTCGTCCTCGAGTGGTACTGCAGAGGATGCTCGACGTCAGGGGGTCAGGAGTCACACTACACAGCAGGGGTAAGAGACATGCAAAATTAACAACATCTTCACATGTTTTACAGGTCATTCGGCTCCGTATGAGCTAAGGTGTGTCAAAAAGCAACAGTATGAATTCATTTTCCATTTAAATTGAAACATCAAAGTGACATTTGTAATGTCGTTGTAATTGCAGACAAAGAGCAGCCTCACATTGCTAACCAGTGCAGTGTCGCATAAATATCCTGGATAGTCAAATGAAGGGTCAAAAACTAACAAAAAACTCTCAAACGACTTATTAGATATGTTTAACAATACATTTAAAATATTGGAAAATACTTAAATGAGACGATAATTTATCAAATTTTTTAAACCAAATGGAAATAATAATTGGTAATGAAAATACTAAAAGATTTTAAGAGATGAGTCAACCCAAAGTTGAAGCACTTTCCGGACCTTTTCTGAATCATTAACTTTATATAGCATAAACTCATTTGTTGATTTAAAAATTAAGTTTAAAACTTTAAAAGGTTACTGAATTTTTTATAAAATATTCATCATTTTGCCAGCGAATTTTTATTTGAACCACAATAATTGATGATTATAGAAAAGTAGTAAAAGCATTTTATGGTTTCGAATAAAAAAAAAGCGTGGGATTATTAATTTTAATCCGTCACCCAAACATGAACAGGATTGCAACTTTTTAATTGCTAGCATTTGTTATTCGAGAGACAAAGAAGCGCCACAGGAGCCAAGAGGAGTTGTAAAGTGGAGGAATGATCTAAAAAAGTGGGAATTATGAAATAAATCATTGGCTTTAGTAGTTTGAGAATTTGAACTAACTGGAAGTGTTGGAAGTGGACTGGCTGGAAAATTACGCGATTGACGCTGCGATAAGTGTAAGGAGGGCTTTTGTCTGATGGGAATGTTGCAGAGGGCTGGTGGTGAAATAGGGATCCGCGATGGTCCCGGAGGTAAGAGGCACTTAAGATGTCTGTCAGAAAGTTTGCGATGAAAGTGATAAGCCCAGGCCTGGGCTCTGAATACTAATTGGACAGAAAATGGAATGGATTTTGGAAGGTAGCGAGGGCCCTTCATTTTCACACTCTGCCTCCCTTCTGCCTGGGTATAAGGGATCCAAAGTGTGTGAATGTGAAGGGACTGATTAGAGAATGCAAGGGCTCTCTCTGGATTTCCGTCTTCGTTTACTTTAATAATTTCCCAAACAACAACCAGAAAAGTTTAATTATTTTTGTCTCTCCTTGTCAAAAGTTGACAGGACTCGACTTTTAATCAGGTTTTCAATGAAAGTCAAATCGTGTCAAGGGAATTCAATTTTCCACTCTTCCTTCTCCCTTCCTCTCAATTAATCCTCATTTATAATTCTGTTTGATCCAGGGAAGCAACCCAAGGCCCCAACACTCCCTGACTCTCTGTCCATATTCACTCAAAATTTAAAAAGAAAAAGTTGAGGCGAAAATTTTGCAATTTTGTGCCAAAAACTGTTAGAAGTTTTACTAGGTCAAGCATGGATTTAAAAAAGAGAAAGCGCAAATTCAATTAGAGGCTTTCTCAAACAGAATAATAACGATGCACACTACTACACATTTTGACTCACGTTATACCAATTCGGCTCAATTATACAATTGTATTCAAAAAAATATTTTTTTAATGCTGTGAAAGTTAGTTTTAATCAATTACTGTAATTTAAAATTCACAATTTGCATTCTAAATGAGAAAAGTGATTCATATACGATTTGAACATTAGGAACTTGAATTTAGGATTGATGAAGTATTTTATTGATTATTTTATTTGAGCCAAATAAAATAATGTTAGATGAAATATTGAATTTTGGAACTTCAAAAATGCATATTTGTTCAACAGACCTACTTACTTGCTTTCCTTTGCTGGAAAGTAATGTGCATTGTAATGATTTTACGCCAAAGGCGCTTGAACCAGAGCCAATAATGTTAAACTGTGTCACAACATGATTACAGGACTATTGACACCTTATGACAACTCAGATTTGGGATAAGAGCTTAAGAAGTGGGCGTGGTGTCGTCTTGAATCAGCGTTTCGCTGGAGAAAGTGGGCTGAAAAAAGGCTTTCTGCGATGATGAGAGGGAAGAAAGGAAATTGAATTAGCGCCTCGGTGACTCTCTTTTCTTTTCTTGTTTACTAATTCAACGACCTGACAATTTTCTGAACGAAGAAGCACACTTTTACCTGTCTATCAACTTTCTCTTTTCATTTTCAACTTTCCCTCCTTCCTCATTTAGAGGTTGTTGTTGGACGGGGAGTTAATTAATTAAAAAAAACTGGAGTCATAAACTAGAGCTCTACTTTTCACCACTTCTACGCATGAAGCCCTGAAAACTTTCTCCACACGATATTCTTCTTCCAACTAGAAAACATTCGCCTAATGAATTCAGGTCAGAGAAGTCGTAAACGTCAATCCCCAGAAAAGTCTGGATTCTGGAAGGAGGGAAATTGCTGAAAAGAGAAAGTTTTACGAGTTGGCAGTTAATATACTATTTTAAAAAGAAAATTTAATTATTTCCCTTTTCTTTCCTCGAATTCCAGGACCTTAACTTTCACTTATGAACTCGTTTTCACTTTCTCTTGTTTTGTGTAAGGCGAAAACAGTCCAAATTAAACGGGCTTCTGGGGTTGTAAATAGTCCTTTTTTCCACTTTATATCAAATTTTCCTTTGCAAAATTTATAAACGGGTTTCTCCCAGAATTAAAAAAATTCTAATTTTAAATTTTTGTCAATTTCTAATTCAGCATGTCAGCGGATTTGCTTGACAGGCAAAAGCCCCAATTCTTCGGATAAAGTCAACCTCTGCAAAAAAGAAATTACTCAACAAGTCTATTATTTCCAGGATTTTCTCCTGGAGTCTCAAAATAAGAGAAAGCAATTTCTCAGAAAAGAGCGGTCCACGGTTCCATTTTATTCAGCTCCCGAACGGTCTTAAATTTTCTGCAGATCCTGAAGCAAAGGTTTAAGTGCTGGAGAGAGATTCGATTTTTATGAAAATCAAGAGAAGTCAGATAAAAGGGGTTGGAAAAAACAAGGACCATGCACTTATTGGATTCTGTTTCGACTTTTTAGAAAAAGAAAAAAATGCTAGCAGGCTGTGGGCTCGTTGAGCCCTAGCTAAAACTTTCTCCAGTATGGAGAGTGAAAGGAAGTGTTTAGAGATCCGTGTATAATTTGTGCTTGCCTAAGCGACTCCAGCCTCTCCAGCGACTGGAGGCAGAAATGATTTGAAGGGAATTTATAAAATCCGTGGAGTTGCTTCATGGAATATGTGAGACAAGGTAGACTAAGCAGTTGTGATGGAATCGATGCGGATCGATTCGTTCGCAGGCTACGCTGAAAGAGAAAGTTAAAGGGAGGCCTTTCTTTTTGGGAATAATTCTCGACTCCTGCTGCTTAAATTCTATTTGTGTTAATTCGGACTGAAGGATGCTGGGCAAGTGGTTTTGGGTCCTTGATTGTGCTAATGTCTCTTGTTGTAATTAATGGGACAGGAAGTGAAGTTGGTGGAATTCCGGGGAGAAAGCACTACTGTTTGGCAGAACAGAGACCGCGTGAGCCTCAATGCAGAGACGTACGGACTCAATTTCCATCCAGTCGTTGCTGGAGATACTGGAGAATACAAATGCCTAGTCAACAATCGCCCTCTTCCTGAATCCATTACTAAGCTCGTCGTTCAAGGTACGGAACATTTATTCATTTACATGCTTCGCTTTCCCCCCTTCCACAACTGTATCAGCTATAAATTCTATTTGTTCTTATCATAGCGTGAAACAGATATTAAGTGATTTTTGGTGCTAAGTGAGCACGTAGTTTGATATGTGCAAAATTCGCATCTTTTCCAACAGGATCAATATTTTCGCTTACTCAAATTATGTGTTCTTATTTAAAGTACTAATAAGAAAGTGTTGGTTAAAAAAGCCTAAGAATAAGTCTAAAATAAAAGGCCTGAAATTTGAGTACACGGCTTGGGTGGGTACCATTTACGGAGACAAAATTTTGGATAAAATCTTTAAAATTTTTATCAGCAATTAGCATACAAAAACACAAAGTACAAAATTAAAAAAAATCATGATTAAAGCAAATGTTCTAATGTTAAACACTTGACAGAACTAAGGAGGTTTCAAGCCTACTGTAAAAATGCTAATAATTCAATGGCATAATTGGTATGAAGGAAATTGTAATATAGCTTCCATTAAGGTTACATTTTGTTAAATAGAAAATGAAAATTTTAGAACGAATTTTTTGCTGCTTACGTTGTAAATTGTAAAGTAAGTTTTTCGGCTTGCTTTTGAACTTTTCAAAGTTTAATGAGAAACGCTTCCTCCCGCCAGGTACAAGGAAGGCTAGGCAATTAACTAGCATTATGAGGGGAATCCTGCTCAAATTTTCAATATGTAATTAACAATTAGACTAATAATTAGAGATTTTCCAAGTTTTTGAATGAACATAATTGGTGTTGGGAGTTGCACCTGATTTCCCAATGAAAACACCTTAGCTAAGTCCTGGCAGAAAAAAAAAGTTTCTAAGGCCTGGCAGCATAAAGACTCGAACTCTGGCTATCAGCCTAAAGAAATCAGTATAAAAACTCGTCATGCATTCACAATGAGAGGCAGAGGACTCTTAAGGGTTCAAAGGGCATAAAAGCTTAGGCTTCCTGCCAAGAGCCTATTCCGAATTCAATGCCTACGATAATGATATGTTTCACAAAACGAAGGAAAAAAAACGCTTCCATTTTTATGTACGACAAAAAATCTCCTACCTCCACCTGTCCATCAATTAGAACGAATTTATTAATGTTTAAGAATTCAGGAGAGCCAAAGGCACTCAGAAGTTCCTTCACATCGCCAGTTCATTAATTATAACCCTCCCTGACTCCTGCCCTTTGATTTCTCGTTTTCTCAAGTTTTTCTGAAAAAAAAATTCTTAGGATGAAAAGATCTCGTGGAAGCCCTTAGCTTTCTCCATTAATTGAAAAGAGGAAATTTCTCCGAGTTGGATTTCTAGGTGAAAGAAAGAGAGAGTATCGCAGCTTTTTTTTTGATTCTGAAGTACTCCCTATGTTTTTTATGAGAGAAAGTCCGGATGTTTGGGTTAAGAACCTGGATTTTGCATTAAGTTTTTTGGGCCTGTTAAAAAAGCTTTCTCCGCCCTTTCTATCTGGTTCCTGGATCTGTTCTATCCGGATTTTTATTGAAAGGCAAAGCCCTAGCTTTCCGATGCGGGAGAGTGGATTGGCTTCAACCTGAATTGACTCTCAATGGAATTCACTTTGTGTAAATACTGGGGTTGGCTCCTTTGCATAGAGATAGTTTCCCTGCTTTCTCCACTTTCTCCAGATTCTCACTTTTATTGCCTCTTAAATCTATTTAAGGGCAGAGACTGGGCGGCCGCATTTAGAAAAGCAACTGACTCCCATCCTCATTGCATCCAAACTACGCACTCAAACACCTTCCAGAACTCTTCCAGGAGGATATCGGAGGCTCCAGAAGTGGAGAAACCTCTTTAGCACACCGTTGACCTCTTTGGGAGGAGGCTGGAGAAAGCGCTTCCTTAAGCAAATCCAGCGCTTACAGCGAGTCGAGAGCTGAATTTAAATGGAGCCCAAATCGTCGCGCTTGAATCATTACCTAGAGTTGGAAAAAAGGCTCGAGAAAGTTGTATCATTAATTGAGGATTTGTTGCGGAGTGTTCTGCTATTCTCCTCTTTTTATTTATGTTTCACAAATATTTTTCGTTTTAATTGATCCAGGAAACTTACATAACTCACAATGCACAATTTACCTAGGAAGTCTAGTAAAGTAGATGCGTTTATGATCTTAAGTTGCGTTTTAAAATTGAATACTGGTTGCATCATTTTCTTTTGTGCGACAAAGGAATCAATTCTAAAAGGCAATTATGAAGTTAATTGCTAAATACCGTCCTTCGGGCAAATCTGGTAGACAAATTCAGTTTATGCAATAAGCATCCTTCAAAACTTGTATTTGCTTTAGCTCGCCTTGCTTTTGTGATTTGTAGGGAAATGATTATGAAAGGAATGCCTGGGAGAGTTATGAGGTTCCTTGGAGGGGCGATCTCGGGGTACATCGTTTTAAATTAATTATAACTTAGCTGGTAATTAAAAACAGGGGTTTCTGGGATGTTAATTGCAAGGAAGGAGCACTTAGGCCACTCATAAGACGCTAACAAATGGAGTGGAGCCTTATGGGGGAGCCCTTGTTTTTAATTATTTTGCAAGTGTTGGAGCTGTAGCGTACTTTATTTTCTTTATGACTCCTTTATTTGTCATCTCGGGAGGGAGTCACGTGTTTAATTTTGGGCGTTAGTCAATTCCAGACCGGAAACAGGGCCTGAATATTACATTTCCCCAGGGATTCGAGAATTGTAATTGGATGTTGTTTGGTTCGTTGCACTCACACTTTCACCACCAACTTTCACTCCATCACAGATCTTCCTCCAACAACAAACTCTGAATCATTATGCCTCTCGCTGCCAGAAACGAAAAGCTTATTAGCATCCTTCTCTGGTCAATGTTTATCGTCCAAAATTTTAGTATTCCCTAACACTCATTAGTGGGATTGACCAGTAAGTGCCTCCGAATGCTGGATGCTGGCCGCTGCTGCAATTTTCGATAGCGCAGATGGACCACTTTTCAGAAACCTTTTTGGACTAATCTGGAAGAGATAACTTTCCCTTCTGCTAGCTAATTTCTTTTGGGTCCTTTGAGGGAAGGAGTCTCCTCAATTCGTGTACAGTTGGAAAAATTCACAAGGGCTGAGGTGAAGGGTCCCTTCGTCCTTAACCTCATCTTCGTGTAGTGGGCTTATGCTCCTTTGAGTTTTTAAAAGATCAGTCGGGGCTTACGGAGCCATTCTGTAAGAACTGGAGCCATTTCCATTGCTGCTCCTTGCCGAAGAAGCCCTAACAAAGAATGGTTGAAATCTCCGTGAGAATGGCAGAGATTATTTTATCCAGAACAGCAGGACTTCCCTGGAGAACAAAGTACTGAAGTGGGACAAGGGACGCTCTGAGTGGGACACATTATTATGCGCTGGAAGACTTTAATCCGATTTCACATTTTGTCACTTCCTGCCCCGACCCCACCTACACCGCCCCAGCTATATTCCCTTCGGTTTCTGAGGGATTTGCGGGGCCCTCAAGGGACCAGATCCCTGAATCGGGACATTGTTTCTGATTTTAATTTCAAGGTGTCTAATTATAGCGCAACAGAAACAATTTAGTAGAAGAGATTACAACCTATAATAAAGGGAAATAATTTTAATTACCAGCTCATGCAATGCTTCTTCTGAAGTTAAAGTTAACAATTAAATAAAAACATAGGATCTTTTTTTATGCGATGAAATGAGGTTCATCGTTCAGTCGCTTGAACGACATCATTAGCCAACAAAATGTTGGATTCAATCGAAGTTTCAACCGATTGAAACTACCTGAAGAGTAAGAATCATTAAGATGGTGGTACTTTCAGAGCCACCGCCCAAAAGCAGCGTCCCACCTGTGCACCCCACGGTCTCGATCCCGTGGCCCGTCCAAGGGCTTACCGGGGTCCTTGGGCTCCATTTGCTGGATGGGAAGGGTGCCTCCCTTGAAGTGACTCGGGGCGAAGTCTTCCTAAATCATCATTAAAACCCTCCGGAAACTCCATTCGCCCAGAAATGGAGTGGAAAAGAAAATTAGGGATTATTTATATCCCTTCCCTCCCTGTGCTCTTTCTTCAGTTCATCTCTCGACTTTGGGTAATTTGTTGAGAGGGCATGAATCTCTGTCTTCCTATTATTAGCTACCAGCCCATTCAGCCATCCCTCTATAACTGCATATTGCACGGGAAAAAAAACTCAAATTACTCACCCACCACTGCATTCCCAGGGAATAGGTTGAAAAAAAAAAATCAACTTCAATGCCAATGCCGTCGGTGCGTGAAAGCAGGGGGAAAACTAATAGCTCTCCTCCAGGAATTTTTACATTAGCAATAAATAGTCCAGGAGGAAAAGTGCAGGGCCTTGCATGTTTTTCACTACTTGCTCTAGCATGACCTCCTACTCAACAATTTTTTTCTGACTGGAACTTTGGGACCTGACAGGGAAACACGCATGGAGCGTTTACGTTTGAAAATACGATTTGTTTTGTAGTAGAAGGGAAGGGAAACCGCA
The DNA here is from genome assembly GCA_021029175.1 of Bilobella aurantiaca. Taxonomy (NCBI): domain Eukaryota; kingdom Metazoa; phylum Arthropoda; class Collembola; order Poduromorpha; family Neanuridae; genus Bilobella; species Bilobella aurantiaca. The sequence continues at coordinate 25,407 of VYYI01000697.1, forward strand.
CTGGGCGGAATGCGAAACGGAACGAGCTGTAGAGGTATTTTGGAAATGGAACTCTGTAAGTGTCGTCGTCAATTAACCCTTGATTTAATTGTTTTCATGTGGGATTAATTTGGTGGATACAGGGATGGTTTTTAGGCAGTGTCATTCACACCAGGCGACATGTTCAGGGGCCCCTTGAAAGGAAGGGAGTGGCCTTCGCACTGACTCCCTGGAGGGATCCCTTCCGTGTCACTTTCCCAATTAATAATTTGTCATGGAGAGTCTTTGGAAGAATGAATGAATGAAGCAATTATTGATAATTTACTTGTCCAAATAGCCTATAATTTCGTAGGCAAAGCATGGTATAATTCATGTTTACAGTCATTAGAAACAGGGATTTTGGGTTTTGATAGCGCTTTGGTTGACATTTTTATTACGCAAGATAAATAAGCGGAGGGCAGAATTAAATTCAAATTAATACACAGGTGAGCACGTAAACTTTGTAGCTATAGCCTCACCTTGAAATCTTAATTTTTATAACTACTGCTCAATCTTACCCTCAAAGCTTGACAGAGTAATTAAAGTTAATAGTTAATAATTGAGCAGAACTTTTCTTTCGCGTTTTTAAGCACCTTACACACTCAAAATAAATACATTCTCGTATCATCTCCAATTAAAAATTGAAAGCGCTTTATTTCGTACGAAGGCTTGTAAAGTGGTTATTTTTGAATAGTTTTTCAATGAAAACCAAGAAATTATTTCGACCATGAGAATCTATCTTTGAACTCCAAAACGAAATCGTGACAAGATCTGATTCGCAAATGATTTGCGATGATCTCGGGGGAATTGAGTATTCCACGAACGCAAATAATTTGAGAACGAAACTCAATATAATTGAAAGCAACATCTTTCTACGAGAGACAAATACAACGGTGCAATATTTGATGTAACTGGAAGCAGCCTGTGTAAGACGGATTGAAATTGAGGTGTGGGGTGAAAATAAGAAAGAAATCCATTTCCCAACTGTCAACTGCTAAAGGAAGCGCAGAATTCAAAGTCTCCCGCTGCCATTGCCCATCCCATTCACTTTCTCCAGAAAAAGAAATATGGACCGGGTTCGAAGGCCTGGAAAGCCATAGAATGAAAACTAGTCAACTACAATAACGTCACATACAAATTGGTCAAGAACAAATCTTGGCGACTTTCTCCACCAATGGCAAAATTGTGTAAACGGCGGCTCTACATTTCCCAACTTTGTGAGAAACTCTTTTTCGCAAAAACAAAAGACTTACGTAAAACATTATTTTTAGAGCGCTTGCGCAAATCCAAAATAATAGCAAAAGGAAAGCGTCACATGACTTTACACTTAAGTTAACGCAGTTGACGCATTTGCTGTTGACAGAATGAGTGATGTACGGTTGATCCTAGACGTTTAGGACAGAACGACATCTTGATTCTGTTCCTTGGCAAGATTTATACGTGAAGCTCACCGACCTGTCCTCTTCCAAATCGTCTTCTGATACACATAGATTCCGATTTGAATCAAACCGCCAGAATTGTCTAAAGGATGATCCAGGTGAATCGTGCTG
>VYYI01000698.1:0-26971 GCA_021029175.1 Bilobella aurantiaca
ACTACTCGCTCTGTTGATTCCGTGCAGGGTGTTGGTGCTGGCAGTTCTTGCATTAGCATCCCCCATTCCAATTTGGTATTTGTATTTTTCGTTCATGCTGTACGTGTACTGTAGATATTTCTGTAGCTTTGTATGGTATGAGTTACCGTCTGACAATATTTTTGCCATTTCTTCGTAATTCAATAATGACAAAAGTTTTGGTCTTGTTTAGCAATGTCATAGTTATATCACTACAGTTATTCCTAGTGCCAATTAGAAAGCCTCCAAAAGGCCCTCCACTCTCGCCTTTTGAGGCCGGTTCTTTCCAGAGGTTATAAATTAAGCTCAGTTTTGTATTTTTTATTTCTTCGGATGTTGACATTGTTTATGCTATGCAGAAGATTGTCGGCTTAATGATAAGAAAGTCATTAAAAAGTAAGAAGGATTTACTCCGTAGTCCAGTAATATTATAAAAAGAAAAGTATTGTTAGTATTTTGTACAAAGCTAGGATTAAAAATGTTGCATTTTGGTTGATATGGGCTGCCAACTACTCATGTGGTACGCGGGAGATTGTCTGAAGTGGCATTGGGTTTGATGGGTCTTACATTATTAATGTTTTGAGCAGCTCGACCGTCAGATACTCTTGCCTGTATTTTCATTCTTTTTTCGTTTCTAGTTTCAGTCGTAAGGTCTTCAGTGACAGAAATGTTTTCTCTATTGGCTCGAAGTTTCCTTGAGGTTTAGGGTCTGGTTTCTGGCGGTCAGAGAATTGAGTCGTACTTTTATTGGCCTTGGGTTCACTGCATTCTGGTTGAATTTCCCAATTCTATATGCCTCTTCAGCTTCGACCGCAATCTGATGATGCGCCAGGAACCCATTTGCAACAGCTATGCAGTCTTCTCTAGTGTTTTCAAACAATCCATGAATCAAAATTTTTGGCTTTCTTAGTTGGTCTGTGAGTTTTACAATCATGGATTCAAGTGAGTCGTTTTTTTTTTGTTTCTCAGACTCGGATTTTTGCAACTTTAAGATATTGGCTTCCCCAGCTTCAAGTCTTGCCTCATAGTCCTCAAGTTTCAATTCGTATGCCCCAAGTTTAGCCTCTATTGACTTTATGCTTTCACATATGCACGGGATGAGATCAACTTTCCTTTGCACATATTGAACAGATCCCAGTGTGGCTTTATTTGATTCCATGATTGATCTAAACATATCCTCCATCGTCATACTTAGCTGGAGCAGGATCTGGCATCGACTTCTTAGTTTGTTGCTCAGCTGTGTCCATTCCATCATTGTCATCGTGCTGACGTTTATTCCCTTTCTCGACGGGTACGAATGGCAGTGTACTTTGCGACATATTTGGTCTTCCTGTCGGCGAGTGTCGAACAGTGTCGAGGACATGTTCTCGTGTGGTTCAGAGGACTTCCAATAATGGATATCCTTGAGATATGGTAGGAAAGGAAAGGACTTCCAGTAATGGATATCCTTAGGATATGGTAGGAAAGGAAAGGACTTCCAGTAATGTATATCCTTAGGGTATGGTAGGAAAGGAAAGGACTTCCAGTAATGGATATCCTTAGGGTATGGTAGGAAAGAACTTCCAGTTATGGATATCCTTGGGGTATGGTAGGAAACTACTTCTAGTAATGGATATCCGTAGGGTATGGTAGGAAAGGAAAGGACTTCCAGTAATGGATATCCTTATGGTATGCTATGAAAGGACTTCCAGTAATGGATATCCTTGTTTGTTGTCATTCTATTGTAATTTTGGACTGAAATCCTTTAATTTTTTTTTTGCATTCCGGCTAATTAGCTGATTTCTTCACTTCCGATTTCCTCCGATGCTACTTACTTAGCTTTTAAGCAATTTAAGACGTAGGAACCCATAAGTTAGCATGCTTTATTCGTTTCATTCAACTCATTCCACTTCAAACTACGTCCGTATCTAATTGTTTTTGCTAAACAAATAAACTGAAGATTTCCCACATGATTTTAAGTCTGTTTGCATTTACGCCATGATAACGGTTTAATTTTTTTTACACATTTGTTTTGTTGTTGTCCCTTAAACTGACTCAAGTAGTTACATATAATTACTTATAACGTTGTCCTTCAAGAATACTATCATTCAAGTGTGATAAATGTAACAGTAAGTTAGAATTACACTCGGAAATTTTCTGCATCAATCTATAAAAGTTGAAAACGGTGTGTGCACAACGGTTACAATTATTAATACTATTAATTGAATTAGTTCACTTTAACCCAAGACGTTACCTATCTATATTGGTTTGTAATAGTTTATTGAACCTCTGTGTTTTAGAGCTCCTGACAGCAGTAAAACGGCACTTAAATAAGTGGAAATTCTTTGCACAGAAATAGAAATTTGTAAGTGCTTACTTAAGGTTTTTCTATTTGGTTTAGTCAATTATTCATAATTTCAGATGTTATCAACTGTGAATGGTCCTTGGCAACAGAAAGTAAAGTAAGGCAAAGTTTGCTTGTCGGTTCAAGGTCAATCAAATGAACAGGCATAATTAATGTTTGTTTTAGTATTGTGTAATTTTGTATTGGGTTCATTGTTCTACATCATCACACCCAAATAACGCTCCTTTAACTTTCATAAAAAAAAGTTGGCGGTGTTGGTCTAGTGGTGCAGAGTGTTTATCTATCTCCAGCGTGAGAACGGGGGTTCAAATCCCCCGATCAGCTACAAAAAATTCTTTGCTGTTGGTTTCCACTAAAATTACTTGCCTTGCCTCTGACCTTGAGTATTCCCGCGTCTCCGTGGTTAGGCATACTCAGACAGAGGATATGGAAATTTCCTGATAGGCTTCCCTACAGTCTTTGTCAGAATTGAGAAGACTGCCCTCATTTGCATAGATGACAATATCTATGCTAATGAGTCCATCTCCCTACCACATCCATACCTTCTCTTTTCAAGTTGACCATCCGCTCTGCGGGAATGTCAAATAACGCTCCTTTACAACTTTCATTAACAAAAATTATTTAGTCACAATTGTAAAGTTTTTCATAACTTTACGGGCACAATTCTTTACTGACTTCATTCATGATGTGACTCAAGTTCGAGTAATCACTTACAGTGTGAACTCGCGTTGAATTTCCAGCAATATCAACCAATTCTGTATAGCCAACACCCGAACCGATCCCGACAGCAAAAGTTTTAATTCCGGCGGCGCGCGCCTCCTGCGCCGCTGCGAGTACTCCAGGTACACTGCTAGCGCCGTCTGTCAAAACAATCAAGCTCTGGGGGACACCCGGTTGAACGTTGCTTGTCAGCTCTTGTGTTCCCATACGAATAGCATTAGAAGTGTAAGTCCAGCCACGCAAATAGGGGGTGTTCATAATACGTGAAGCCAAATCGTCAGAGCTCGTCCAAACGTCAATCAAATTGATATGTTTTCGGGAGTGTGTAGCGTAGTACACTAGTGTTAGCCGATTAGCCGGATGTTGCGTAAACGCTCGGCCCAAGTCGGCAACAAATTGTTTTGCAAACTCGTAGTTAGCTGCTCCTATGCTGCCTGATGAGTCCAGAATAATTGCCAAGTCGTTGTCGTGAACACATGGTGCTGGTACATCAGGTTGCTCAGTAGTAGGTTCCTGCGTAGTTGTAGGTTCTTGCGTAGTCGTAGGTTCTTCGGCAGTTGTAGGTTCTACGGTGGTCGTAGGTGCTTCAGTTGTCGGCGAATCAAAAATAGCTTCTTCAAAAATCGGCTCTGGCTTCGCTTCACAACTATCTTCACCCCAACAAAGTTTCGGAAAATCACGAATAAAGTCTAGTACATGCACAACCACGTTCACAATGCTTTCTCTACATGGAGAATTGGGTTTTGTAATATGGCAAGTTCTACCCTGTGTAGATTCCGAGTCTTGAAGAACCGACCCAACGTTACCACTTCCAGCAGTAGTGCTAGCGATGAGAGCAAAAAATAATATTGAAATTAAAATTGGTTTCTCCATTTTAAAATTTTACTTCAAGTTTTGTAGTTTCAAGTACTTAAAATAAGGAAATAGTTAGAAAAACCGAGGATTGGTGATGTGATGCAAGTGGAGATAATATGTGTCTCTTTTATATGTTGAAACGGTTCCGCGATGACAAAATCAATTTTGAGTAACATTTGCGTAATTGATGTTTTTTAGCTTATTTTCAGGATAACGCCATTCTACCATTCATTCTAGCGCACGTACTATCTCGTCATACGTTGGAAATATAAAATAAAATGAGAGCAGATTTTAATGTTGCAAATGTAACCGGATTCAGGATCTGTTGGTTACGTGATTAATTTAAATACTTGAAATACCGGATCTAACAATAACCCAAATCTGAAACGCGTGTGACTAAAAAAAAACGATTTAATTTGATTTAGATTTTTTTTAATTTGATTTAGATTTTTTTTTAATTTGATTTATAAATGTTTTAAACAACCCAAATAACCCATCCTATTACACGGATCTTCTTAAGAGACCGCTTCTCGTTTCGAGGCAAATATTCTTAATTTTAAATATTTCTAGGTTAAATTTTCTTTATTAAATAGGAAATTTCCAGCCTTCAGAATGGAAGGATTACCACTTAAGGTATTTCCTGCATATGGCGAGAATTTTTCAGCAAGAAAAATTCAGCATGTAAGCTCTCATCTTTGGCCAATTACATCTCTATCATATCCGAAATGTCCTTTAATTTTTATCGTAGTTGCCACTATCTAGTTAGTCTTCACTAAAACTTATGGCGTATTAGGCCGTATGCCGTAAGGTTTCTTTTTATCCCCAAGAATTTGTATTAACAAAACGTCCAAATTTTGAAAAAAGGCGTCAAGTTTTTTGGTTATAACACTTTATGGTCGGAAGGACTTATTAATAAGGGGTTTTCCTCATTTGTAAAACTAATTTTTACTTCTTGTCTCATATTTAAAAAAATAAGTTCAACTTTCATAAAAGAAATGGGAAGGAAAAGGAGTATTAAATGTATCTAATAAAAGTAGAAACCTCGACTCATGTTAAATGTCAATCGAATTTCGATTTCAATAAATTTTTTGGACATTTACAACAGTCTTGCAAAACCAAAATTTGTACTACTCTAAATTTATTTCGTGTCTTAGGACTTTAAATTAATTATCGCAGCTTTGTATTTATTTTCAATACAATTTTATCAAGAGTATTTACTTAATGCCTAAAAGAGTCAGTTTTACAAAGAAATGAACAGTACAAAAATAACATTTCTAATTTCAAAGCATTCATAGTTAAACCATAATTTCAAACGTAGGAAATGGGCTAAACACGAGTTTGTAAACAAGTTTTAATTAAACTTATCAAGAAGTTTTAATGCCAAAAACTCAGTAAAATTTTCATTTCTTATATGAATCAACATTAATTATTCAGCGGTAACGGGGTTTCTTTTGTGACTTTATTTTAGCTTTGTTATGATGGTTCCTTTAGTGTTTCTAGTGGTGTTGTGGTGTTTACCGCATTGAATTACAAATTGAAAGTGAGTTTTATTCCGTTGAAATAATAATAGACAAAGAAGATTCTTAAGGAGTCAGAACAAAGACAAGAATTGACGCAGTTAACGCTGAGTCAAAACTTGACGAGGGAAAATAAGAAGAAAAATGTTAATTAAAGCATTGTTAAAGCATGGTTGCTTGATCCTTAATTTAATGTATTTGAAACACAACACGTAGGACCAGCAATTTAGGCTAGCCTAAACAAGTCTCAATTAAAGGGCGACTTAAACACAAAAACGGATTTTTAGAATTGTGGGAACTGTAGGAACTTTGGTTTTTGAACGTCAATAAACTAGACTACAGAACTATTTCTATATATAATTTTTTTTACCCAATTCGTAATGTTTTGGCAAAATTTTAGCATTTGAGATGAATTAAAAGTTATATCAGATGTGTAAAAAAATTGTGTTGACAAGTTGAGTTTTAGTGAGCGCAAAAAAACTGAGTTTAATTGAGTAATAATGTGGCATAATAATGTAATATTAAACATTATTTGACACGCGCTTGGAATTCAGAGCAGTAACAAATATTTTTTTTCAAAACAAGTCACGTATGTCAAACCAAAATAAGCCACATAAATGAATTAGACCATTTTGTAACCCGTCCAACTCTTTATGTTCACAAAGCGTAGCCATTTTGAAGATGACGTTATATCTACAATATTTTCTGGTTGGAGGAACGTCTAAAAATGCTGCAACATTTAATATTGCATCATGCATGCATCATCAAAACTAAAGGTTTGTTTAAGGGGCAATTCTTCACAACTATAGAAATCAAAACTTTCTCAATATTTGTGAAAATTTACCACAGGAAGCAGTCGTGTTTTTTTTAGTTTGATATATTTTATTTACGTCAATGTTTAGAATCAATGATAAAATATTTTGAAACCCACCAAAATGACACTACACCTACTGTTCATAGAATAAAGTATTACTATACGTTTCATGGGTCCAAGTTTATTTTCATAATTTTCCACACAATTTTTTTTCAAAAATAAATGTGTAAAGTATACAGTTTTTCCAATGTTTGCCTTTAAAAGTTATAAACCAGAAAATAAATACAATATTTTAAAAATAGTATAATACTTTTTGCAAATTAGAAGTAGGAAACTACAGTTTGGTATTTTGATGTTACACTGTGATTGAACATTTCAGATTGAACCTTTAACTCACAAAAAAAAACTACGAAATCATATAATTACTATCTTTCCTAAAAAGCTTTTTTACTACTTTTGGTCTTTTTCACAAATAACTGAAAGTAAACATTTTTCCCTGAACTATCGAGACTCACGACACAATTCTTTACTGACTTCATTCATGATGTGCCCCAAATTTTCATAATTTGTCACAGTGTGTACACGCCCTGATTCCCCAGCTATGTCAACCAGCTCTGCATAGTGTATTTGGGACCCAATGCCAATAGAAAATGTTTGAATTCCCGCCGCCCGCGCCTCCTGTGCTGCTGTGAGCACCCCTGGAGCCGTACTATTCCCGTCCGTCAAAACGATCAAACTCTGGGGAATACTCGGCTTAACATTGGTTGTCAGTTCCTCTGTCCCCATGCGAATACCAGCAGGTGTGTTTGTATAGGCTTGCAAATAAGGGGTGGTCATAATATGTTGTGCCAAGGTGTCTGGATTGTCCCAAACTTGAGTCAATCTGATGAATTTGCGTGCGTCGTTTGAGTAATATACAAGAGCAAGCCGATTAGCCGGATGTTGCATGAACGCTCGGCTCAGGTTGGCTACAAACTGTTTGGCAAACGTGTAATTTCCAACGCGAATACTACCAGAGGAGTCGAGAATAATAGCCAAGTCGTTTTCTTGTGTACATGGAATTGCCACCGTAGGTTGCTCAGTAGTTGTTGGTTGCTCAGTAGTTGTCGGTTGTTCGGTTGATGTCGGTGCCTCAGCAGGAAGTTCAACTGGTAGGATATAGACATCTGCTTCAGCTGTAGGCTCTGGTTTTGTTAAACAGTCATCCTTACCCCAGCAGAGCTTTGGAAAGTCACGGACAAAGTCAAGTACGTGCTCAATTACGTTAACAAGGCTTTCGCGACAGGGCGTGGTCGGTTTTGTAATGCGAGCGGAGCATTGGCCTTCAGCGGAAGGGGCGGGTCGCTGAATTCCAATGAATGGGGACTGGATTGGTTCCGGGTGAATCGGCTCAGGATGCGATGGGGCAGGGATTGATTGGGCGTTATACATAATTGTGGTTTCGGGAACTGGTTCGGCAGTGGTAGTCGGGGTTTCTGTGGTCGTAGGTTGGGGTGGTAGCTCAAGGTTGCCATCCACTCGAAACACCCAAACCCCTTCTTCGTTAACATTGCTTTGTTTGGCAATATCCATAGCGTGCTCGGTACAGGAAAGGCTACTGATTGGTTTAAAATCACCGTTGGCTCCGCCTTCATCGAAGCCTGCTTTTGCTGGATCTCCGTCCCTTCCGTTGCAATTTCCGTTGGATGCCGTACCACTTATCCAATCGAGTTTTTCTAAAATAAAAATTTAGAAACTGACTTATTTTGATTTTTGCATTTTGCATATTTCCTATTTAGATTTTTACAGTTTAGATAACATATATGACAGTAAATTTTTCGGTTTGTGTTACCGTAGTAAAAGATAGCGTAAGATCCCTTGTCATCATTGGTCAGAATGACTTGAAATGTGTTTCTGGCTTGGTCATTTGTACAGTTTGCTTCTCCGATATAATGATTGTAGAATGCCACTTCGTCCCAGGTTGCTACAAAAACCCACTGCATATCAAATCGGGTGGTGCGGTGGTAGGCGCGCTGAAGTTGGTCGTTGACCTTGTCAAGGTCAGCTGGATTGCTGCTCTGTCGATAGAATACATTTCCACCACGCTTGATATTAACATCACTCCAGAACGGAGCAATGATTTTTGCCGACGCATGCATTCCGCCGCAATCGGCCGTATACCGTTCAACTCCTACATTAACACAAAATTGAGAATTAAGATAAATTGTGATCATACTGTATTAATACTCTGTATAATAACTATTATGCCTTGGTGGGAGAGGCTTAGTGCTTTTGATCTCTCTCCACTAGACAGAGAACGGGGGTTCAAATCCCCCCAAAAAAACTTTGCGATTGACTCTTAAAGAATTGTTTTGCTCTGGTCTGTGTATGTTTGTGTCTTTGGGATTAGACATTACGCTGTCAGAAGATATAAATATTTACATATAAATGTTACAAATTTTGACTTGACAAGCCACTTTACGGAAATGTCAAGTTACGATTCTTCACTATTCTGTCTTGTGTAAAATAAATTTGTTCTCAAGAAATATATAACGAATTAACAAATTCACTTGTAATACTCATTTGATACTCGTATAATTCAAGTCAGAAACTGTATTTCTCAAACTTTCTATTCTAAAAACTAAAAATGTCGACTGAAATTGAAGAAATGGGCTGAAAATCAAGATTTTACTTGAAAAAAATTGAAAAAAAACTGAAGACCTTACCTGCAATAAACGAGAGAAGGCCATTATAAGACACGTAGATATCAGATGAAGTTGTGTTGAAAAACGTGAATGGCGGTATAGGTACTTTTTGGAAACCGTCGTCTCTTTCTGGAAGTTTATTTTTACCAAAGCTAAAGAAACGAGATTTTTCAATTGCCAAACTACAAGAGACAAGTAGCAGCAAACCGCACGGAATAGCAAAATTTAGATTCATTTTGCCAAGTTTTTTAATCCTCAATTCCTTTCCCTTCTGGATGTTGTGCGCTAGATACTGAAATCAAAATTGCAAAGACAACATGATTTATACATATGTCGACATCATACAAAATGAATTCAGAACTTGCGATGGCTACTAGGATGTCATGACGGATTTGGTTGAAGCAAATTTATTTTTCTTTATTTCATTTTGTACTGAAAATAGGATTTCGAAGTTTTGCAACAACGGCATTATGCTTTATGACGCCAGGAGAAGATCCTGTTAGGTTAAAATTATCTCAAAATGTGAATCTCAATTATTTGATTTACAGCATTGCAACGTGCCGTGGAGTTCGACGTCAGATGACTGATTAGCATTGCGACGTGCCTTGGAGTTCCACGTCAGATGACGGATTAGCATTGTGTTTCAGGGTTTTGCAAAGTTAAGTGTCAATACAGTATAGTGTAGATTTCTGTCCGTCCGTCTGTCTGTTCGTCCGTTGGAGCCACACGTGTATCTTAGGAACCACTGAACGTATCTCAAGTCTGTTTTCGGTGATGTGTTCCTAAGGTTCCGGCGCAGTTCAAATTTGTTTTTGTTTGACCGGAAGTGACCTCCTTGGGGGTCAAAGGAGATAACTCTACGACAACAGAAAAAATGACCCGTACAAAAGTTGTTCCTCTTATGAAGGTGAGCAACACTTGTATAGGACACTTTCCTTTCTGACCCCCCAACGACCTCCAAAATGACCCCTTTACCTCAAAACAAACTTTTAAGGTCAAAATGGTTGTTTTGCACGAAACTAAATGTAATGATGATCCTGATGACTTAAAACGCCTTGTATATTTGGAAATGGCCTAATGACTTCTATTTTTAGTATAATCTTAATATTTTTTTAGTTCTAAGTTTTTTAGTGATTGACCGTTTTACCACGGTTCATTAAATTTAAATAGCAAAGGAGCGCTGCTATTCCATTTCAGGTGAGATGATGATTTGAAAGAAAAACTATGCCTGGTCTCTGACGCTGGTTAAAGTGCAAATGAGCTTTCGTAAAAAAAAATTGAATAACAAAACTTGCCTGACTCTCAAAACAAAGAGACAAAAAGTAAAGGAGGAAAAGGCATGGCTAACTCTTGAGCATAACACGGTTACATAGGTAGCGAAATTATAGCGTGATGAATTGTTATGATACGAGTAAACTTAAGGCAAATACGCCCTCCTAAAAAGGCCGTAACCTCTTCAAGGTGTGACTCCTAGCAAAAAACTCTACGTGCTCATTGACCGACGAGAATGCAACGACCTGGATCGGCCTCTAGAAGCCTACTCATTTGTTACTCAGTAATTGATAAAAGTTGGTAGTGTAACTTACCCAGGTAAATACCAGTTACATGCCTTATTACAACCTCTGGAAATGCTCTCTGAAATCTTACAATCTATATTTAGTTTCAATCTAATTAACATCAGTTAATTAACTAAAACTTACAGTGTGGAATTTTCCCGAGCCAGAATTTTCTTTCCGTTTTTATTCTGAGCTTTTTTAACCGAGAAATATTACCTTGGTAGCCTATAAGACGCAAATATAGAAATGTGCACTCAAAACAATTACACACCTTTGAAAAAATTGTTAATTTTCAAACATACCATTTTCACGAAATCGGTCAAACAGTTATGAACAGACTGAACAGCTCAAAAAAATGGTTAACAGAATACACAGTTTTGAACAAATTTAATATACAGTGTACCTCGGTTAACATAAATCTGACGGGGAAGGCCCAATTGGTTAACCTTAATCGAGGTTCAACTTACCCGAACCATATACTAGTATACTATATATTGTGTTTTATATAGTATAACCATATAGTATATAGTTATGCTAGTATAATGAAACCTTTATCACAAAATCATCAATTACTTTTATTGCCACCTCCATAAATCCTCTAATTATGTCAGAAGGTAGATCACAATTCAGCATCAGCGTATTCATCAATGTCAACATTAATGTTGTTGACATCAAGTGTCAACTTAGATGGGACAATGCTACCAGATTTAGAAGTATCAAGCACTTTGTCTTCAATTTTATTCTCCATTGCCATTTCCATCATTTCTAGCACGTCATGGACATTGTTAGCAGAGATTTTAGCATGTTTAAATCAATTTGCGATTGTGACGGGAGTGACTCGTTGTTTTTTATAATCAGCTAATTGTTGCGTTAGAAATGTTATAGCGTGTACAAATATGTTTTCTAGGCTTCTTCCCAGCGATTAAAAGCCCCAGAGCAGTCGGTTTTTGAACGTTCTTTGACATTTTTCTTTGATTTTGAATTAATATTAACTTCAAATGTGGAAGAGTGAAAACAGAAATTTGATTTTTCAAAAAAAAATCCCGCATTCAATTTTTATCATATCCGGGTAGTATTTCTCAATTTTGACCAAGAATATGTTTACGTTATCAGAGGTTTTATGGTAACCAAGTTTACCTTATCCGTATGAATTACATTAAAACTCCCATAAGGTTGGCTGGGACCTCCCTAATTTGTTTATGTTAGCCGAGGTGTGTTCTTATCCGAGGTTGTTTGTACTGAGGTACACTGTACTGAATTGGAATGTCACTCTCTATTGTCCATGTCTCCTATCACATCATGTCGGTGGCAGAGAATCTGTTATGTAGTCCATTGTTCAGCTTAAAAAATGCGTTCTTACCAATTTTATTTTAGAAACTAAAGGAATAATAAATTCAGAATGAATTTCTTTTTCACAATGGTAACACTTTTGTTTATTTCTGGAACATAACATTAAAAATTTTTTGTTCACAAACGTTACCAAAGTGTTCATAGTTGTGTTTAACAATTTTTGCGAAGAGCGCATTCATGACATGAATCCTTTTACAATGACCTTTTCACCCGGATACTATAACAGGGTGGTCCGATTTGGACCAAATTCAAGTTTTTGTACAGTGATAAATACTTCTTATTCAAAATTTGGTCATTATCTGAGACGTTTGAGTTTTTGATGGTAAGGGTAATGCTTCCTAGATCAAAGTCAAAAAATATTTGACCTTTACCTTTGACCTCCACGGGGTTGACCCTGCAACCCCATCTTTGAACTTAGCCTTCAAAATGTCTTTAAGGTCACGTGTGTCAAATTTGGAGACGCGGTGACATGTAATTTATCCGCCAGCGTGTCTCGGACGGATGGACAGGCATGACAGATACATTACCCCGGCTAGGGCTAAAATAATACTACAGTTAATTTACGTTACAACTAAATCCAAGCCTTATGCAATGTATAACTTCCTAGCATAACTGTGCCACGTGACAATATTATTCTTAAATTGCTTGAAAATTATAATTTGAAAAATTCATTTTAGATACTTGTTCTCATTCGAAATATTTCGAACTTCAATAGATCTGGCAGGGAACTAAATTTGTATAACTTTGTAACAGAAAATTTGTAGTTGATATAGCGAATACTGTTTGTTGTCTACTCATCAAACCTTAAGAAATGTTGTTAAAAAGATACATTTGTGATAAGAAATTCGTCTTTTTTTTGTTACTTTGGATAATTTTGAAATTATTCCATTGTTTGAAGGTAATTACCTAAATGTAATTTTTGAGGTAAATACAAAAGGTAGTTTCCCAAACATGGTCATAAGTGACGAAATAATATTATGGAGTTTATGTAAGGCACAATTTTGAGACCAGTTCACAACAAGGCTCTGTAAATGCATGGCAACCTAGGATTTGGTCGCATTCTGCTAGTGCATGTCCACTTGCAGGTAGGGCAACTGCTATCAAGATTATCAAAAAAATCCCTTCATGTTAAGCAAACATTTTCCCAAGAAAATAAAAGTGATGTAGGTCAAGGATTACCAATTTCCTGTAATTTTTTGAATTACCAAGTTTTGCAACTTTATATGAAATATGCTCATTAGATGCGGCGGCAATTAAGAATCCAGTCCTAAGCACTAGCATCTGTTGCAAATATCAAGCTTTGTGTGGAATATTAAGCATCGGTTTCAGAACACTCTTGTTAAAATGCTTTTTAGATTCTATTGAATGTTTTACTAGAAGCCTTGTTCTTTATTAGGCTTTTCCTCTTTTTTTGCAACTTTAGTATGCGTTATCTGACATTCCCGCAAAGGATGGTCAACATGAAAGGAGAGGGTAGGGATGTGATAGGGATAAGGACTCATTAGCATAAATGTTGTCATCAAGCAGGCACAACAGACTATCCGTAACGTTCCGTTGTTTTACGGGTCTAAAGCACAAGTGCCGAGGACTCCAGACGTTGTAACGGCCGTAGTTTTTATCTGATAACCGCAGGTGAATCTATGCAAATGAGCGTTGTCTTTAGGATTACCTCAAAGCCATCGAGAAAACTATCGGGTAATTTCCATATCCCATGTTTGTGTATGCCAAATCACGAAGATACGGGCATACACAAGGTCAGATGCAAGGTAATGAATTTATGTGGAAAACCAATGCCAAAATTTTTTTGAAAGTGGCTGATCTGGGGATTTGAACGCCCGTTCCCACGCTGGCAAGTAGAGAGAGAAAGACGCTTCAGCCACTAGGCTAACACCGCCAACTCCTTTTTATACGTAGTACTTTTCAGCATAAAAAGATTCAGAACGGTGTTGATTAACATTTTGAAAATGATCACATGTTGCCATCTAAACATAATAGCGTTTGCAACTAATTAATTACATTTACCATAATTCATACAATTGGTAATGGTCAATTACGATATTTACTTTAAATATTGTAATGTGACATATGAAAAGCAGTATCTTAAACGGTTGTGTTTTTTTTTCATTGTGTTCATAAGTCAATGTCAAAGACAATGCCAACTGACGTAAGTTCTATTGTTTGAAAATTCATTTACCGTACACAGTAATGTTTTTTTTGCTGACTTGTATATTAGATTAACTACAAACATGAGCAAAATGGTTCTACGGAGTATTTGCTTACTAACATTCCTATTCATCGTCACAGGTTACAAAAAAAAACTTAAATATAACTTCATAAATAATTTTTAACTTCATAATCATCGTAGAATTACACTTTGGAGTGAAAGCTGGTGTTTACGAGAGACATCCCAATGCTATCTTTGTCGACATACCAGACGAAGGTGATAACTGTACAGGTACGTGGCACAAGAATTTGTTATTTAATCCACTACATGTGACACATATCGCAATAGGAATGGTATTGTTTTCAATGACGATTCTTTTTGACCAACAAAATAAGCCCGTCTTGAGACGGAGAATAATTTGTTTTTAATTTTATTTTGTGAGAAGTAAAGTTTTATCGATAATTTTTATCTTAAATGCGGAAGCTTTACGATTGGGATTTGGTGGGATGACTTTGGTACAATTTACTTTCTGCAGTTTTAAATTTACACGTGGATACACGTTTAGTTAGCCATGCACATTGGCTACTCAAAAATTCGGGCCATACAAAAGCAATATTTAATGAGTATAATCAGTAGCATGAACTACAATTGTCATCGACAACTAAGTTATTTTCAGTAAATTTCTAAATCCGAGCTTATTTTGATTGGCATCAAAGATGATTTTCAAAATTTACAAAAAAAATGAAAAACAGAAGCAACGGAGTACACCGTTTCTTAAGATTTGCTAAAGCTAAAACAAGAGTGTTACGAGGGTAACTGTAAAATAACAACAGGTGTTTTTTGACGAGGTTTTTGAAATAAGGAATTTTTAGACTTTTATTATCAACTCTTCAAAAATTTTGACAAAAATCCAGTTTCGACGATAAATGTCCTTAAAATTTAACTAACGTGCTTAAAATGATATATTTTCAAGTACACGCTAGATTGAATCCTATTACACCATATGTCTTTTTTGCGAATTTATCAGTGTAAAATGTGAATCAGTTGAAATTGTGCAACTATGGGAGTTGATCTGAAGAGTAAAGATAATAGGCCAAAGGCCGAGTTGTGGGGTGGCAATGCATTCGCGAGCATCTTAAGCAAGTTCACCTATAGAAATGACAAAAATTATAGTACAAATTCTTGTAAACAAATTTTAGAAACTCGTGCTTCAAAGCATACTGGAGTAAAGGACATGGGCATTGAAAAACATGGCAAGAAATATCCAAATGCTATTTTTGTGGACATTCCTCAAGAGTCGGATTAAAGTCAAGGAAACAAAATGAGTGTTATACAATTGTAAATATTCAAAATTGGGGCGATACAATTTAACATTAGATTTGTCAGTACAAACAAAATAAATGTAATAAATAGACATTTGACTGCATAGAGGTCTTATTTGTAATGTTTTATTAAAATGTGCAAAGCATGATGTAACATGGTATCTAAATTTCAGTAATTTATGTATTGCAAATCAAAAGCAAAATCAATAAAGAAAAATACATATAATATAGATAGAGCCGCTATTAACTATAAAATAATTAGAATTGGAATTTATTCGACTCCTTGGGAGCCACTCAATAATATTTACTGTTAACGTAGTTAACGTTAACCCATATACATTAATTGCTCTCTACATTATTATATTATTAAACTAATAGTATGGTTTCCGTTTTTTTTTTTTTATTAAATAAACCAAAAAAACCGGGCTTTTGGTTTAAACCACGGTTCATTGGCTTTTTTGGTTTAAACCAAAGTTTCAATTAGACCATATAAAAGTCATCAGTTTGTCGATGACCCAAAGGTGTAAACTGTGTTAATGACATATACCTTCCCTCCTATGTAAGTTATTCTTAATTTTTTGTCTAGAAGCGACAAATTTCTGAACAAGCACAGTTGACTTCCACCAATATCCATTGTGGCAAGCTCAAGGTGGCGTTTTTACGCCAAGATTTATTGGTAAGGCATCATTCTAAATCAAGAATGACTTTGATTTTGTCAAGTAATCGGTGAAAAATTAGTCAAACTTTTAAATTTCGGCTGATTTTAGGGCTATTTTTTGCTTTGGTTTAAACCAATGCATTGGTTTATTTATGAAAACCAATTGATTTAAACCATGGTTTAAACCAGGAAACCCTCGTTTTTAGAGCTTACCAAACTTCTGATTTAATTTTTTGTATTTGTTTTTACCACAATTTGCTTACATTAACAAATTTAATCTTGGAAATTAGACACTTCGGTTTCAATTAATTGGCAGCAAAAGGCGATTACCGTAAATCCTCTACTAGTACCACAGCCCCTATTAATACCCGGGTCTCTAATAGTGCCCCAGTCTCTTCTGGATAGCAAAATAATGCCCCCCTCTAATATTACCCCATGGGGCCTTGATAGAGGGTATGTTATGCCATGAGTAAATAAACCCGCTAATGAAAAAATATAAGTTTATTTGTAGTTTAAACTGAAGTTGTGTAAAAGTAATTATTTAATAAACGAATAATTATATATTTCTTGTTCTATTTTTTGTATCATGAGTTCCACACAAACGAGGGCATTTGACTTCAAATTTAAGTTAGACATAATTCGCCATGCAAAGTTAAACTCATATTCCTCTACTGTATAAACGTTTGGTATAGACCAGTACACGATCTGGGTTTGGAAGCTAAACGTGTATTCCCTACAATTACTATTGGAATTGGAATAAGTTTTTAGCCTAGTACTTATTAGTTACTATAAGAATTTCCTCAAGCAAAATTAGCTGTCCCTACATTGCAGGACTACGATTGCTCAAATATCTAGTCCAGATTTGTTCTAAAATTGTGTCAGCTTAGTCAGCTCAGCTACACAGATTTTCTGCCGCAAATATAATTGCTATGAATGAGAGAACCCTGTGATTTGAAATACTTACTACCTATTGTTTCTATCGGTTAAAAAACAATTCAACTGAAGTTTACTGGTAACGAAAAGGCTCATGTTACCGTGGTATTATTTGCCAAAGGAGTAGTGGGAAAATGGAGTAGGTAGTAATTTGCTAGGGTTTTGTCAAATCAATCATTAAATTTGTATCAGTCTGATTTAGTAAAATTTTTAGATCACATTAGAAGAAAAAAAATAGCACTCCACCTCTAATAATACCCCATGCAGTAATGGGCTAATAGTACCCCAGGTTAAAAGTCGCTCGTACAAATAGTGACCCAGAGGTACTAAAAGAGGATTTACGGTATGTCGAGGTACAGCCATATATTCCAGACTCAAATTATAAAAATTGCCATTGAAAAGGGGGTAGAACCGAGCACACCCTTACTATTAGATGGACAGTAAACACAAAATGAAAAACAAAGATACGTATCCTACAGAAACCCATGTTGTTAAAGGAAAACTTTCTTTTACAATTGAACAAAAATTCTGCCAGCCTGACTCATAACATAACAAGAAGTACAGTATGCACAAATATATAAAGTTCCGGAACCATTTTCTGGCTGAACATGACAGTTATGAAGTACAAAGCATATGTATTGTGTAAGCACCAACTTAAGCAAAATGATTTAATTAGATGCTCTGAAAGAAATCCTAGCCTTCATAAAAGGAACGAAATTTTTTTTAATTAAAACAATATAACCAGTACAGCAATCGGTGGACAGAACTTACTGCAATATAGCTAATTCATAACTAGCACCTCTCCTCCTGTAACATACAGCTATGATTTAAGAATAGCCTAGACACGATTCCCAATAATTTAATTGTGATTAACAGTTAACAACAAATAACCAGTAGAGATGAAGTTTTACAAGAAGTTAGGATAGGAAGAAGTACGCTTTTACTATAAAATGTAAATAGAGGAAGAACGATTCCAATTAGTTGATTGTAAATAACGCTTGGCAACAGTAATTTATGTAACCAGGTAAATTCTATTTAGCTAACAAATACCTTTAAGTACGACAAAAAATTGCTGTTGCAATTTACAACAAGCTAACTTCGAATTAGAGTCTTATGTGTATGTTTGGGGTGTAATTTAATTTTTTACAAAAATGTAGCGAAGTTTTAATTTTGCAGGAGGACACTCAAGGGTACTCATTGAAGTTTTAAATTAAAATTCAATTATTGCCATTGGCCATGCACCAACATCATATATTTTTTTGTATTCATTCCAATTAAAGGGATGCATTATGTATCTTATTAGGTAAGTTGTGTATGTATCTTTTCTGATATTTGCATAGTTGTCATGTGCGTCGAAAGACAGTCGATGACGGATAGGCTATCATGCAACTAGCAGTAAGCTGGACTACTACGCTCCAAAATTCCAGTACTCCAATTTCATCAATAAAGAAAAATGACCCGATGTTCATTTGTATTGTTTGCAAGCTTCGGAAGGCTCGTTTTTCCCAAGCAGTTGAAAATAGTGTTCTCCGCAAATTGAGCAGCAGTTTACGGCTTTCCAAATGTTGCTGCCCAATTCTGCTCAAAATAAATGTTGTAATGCAACTGAATGTTGCTGATATAGTCCCACATAATAATCTTTCAAGAGTCGGCGTATGCCTTCCAAGGGCAAAATACAGAGTCGCTGTCATTGCTCCAACGCTCAACGCATAAATTAACGATACAAATGGGTTCAGTACTAAATTTGCTTGTTGGCAGATAATGAAAAGCCATCGGTAAAATATATATACTCGCTTTGATACCAGGCGCTGATTCCAAGTGAGTTGTTGATATCCGGCATCAATTAAAGCCATATTCCTGAAAAATAGTGCATTGCAAGTTTTTGTAATTGTAACGTTTTTTGGTGTCTAAATTTCTAAATTTCGTTTCAAACGATTTTGGAAGTATCAAAGTAATCTCCCTGTGATTAACATGAATCACGGAAAAGATGAATTTCTTTCTATATTACTTACTGAAGTAATCCAAGAATTAGCTTGTTTCGGACACTAAATGTAAAAAGCAAGCTTCCAAATACGTTGAAGATGGAACAAATAGCGGTTATATGATATGTCCAGACAAATATTATGAGCAGTATTATGGCATTCCAAGTAATGGAATGCAAACTCTTGTACACCAACATTGCTATCACAGGATATACCTCTGCAACAGCCAGATGATGATTCCAGTATGCCACAACCACAAGAAAAAATACCAATGGTGTGACATATTTTGCGATAATGTAGGACATTTTTATGGCAAAAACACACAATTCCATCTCCGGAATAACTTTGGCTTTCACTGAAAATTTGTATTGTACGTGAATCCGTATGTTTATAACAAGAAGCAGGAGTAAGAATTGTATTAAAAATAATCTGATACAAATCACTTTAACACAGATAAATAATTATTTAGTGTATTTGTATCTGTATAAGAAAATTTGTAGATAAGCACACTTTGATCAAGGAAAACATTCTTTCCAAAACAATATTATAAAAATTATTTTGCACATTTTTTTATTTTGATGAAAATTTTAAATAAAGCAAAGTACACAAAATGGGCTTGAATAATCCAAGCTAATTTCATGTCACTTTTACTTGAATGGCGTTCGATTCATGTAACAAAATCATTACCTTTTAAGCTAAAAATGACAACAAAAGCTAAGCAACTAGAGAAGGTTTGCTTTGTGAAAACGAAAACTTATGGTTAAAAAACGCAATTGTGCTATTGTATAAGCCAGATTTTATGACAATGTATTCTAATGTAAATTCCAAAGCAAGACACAAGAATATTAACTGGAATATTAAAAAAAAATAATTTGAACGGGTTTATTTACCGATTAAGGCGTACAACTTGTGAGCGGAGTTAGTCGCTGCAGCAATTTCCCATCCCTGCTTGGAAAATATTTGTAGCATTCCATGATACAATACATTTGCAGCAATAAAAGCAATGGTAGCAACAACGTAAGGAAACGATATGACATTCCCTTTAAAATACAAATGGGTGGCTACAATCATCAAAGATATTTGTGCAGGGTATACAAAAAGCGTCAATGCAATGTTTAGGTTAAACTGAACTCGAAATTTCCGTGAAGTGACAACGCGTAAAGTCCAATTTTTCCTAATACTCGTATAAATCATCCCAACTGTTCCTATGACATACGAAAAGTTGAAGTTTAAACGAAATCGTTCATCAATCAAGCGACTAGACTCCATTGTTCCAAATGCTGTAAAGTTTGTTTTTTTTTTACAAAGTAGCAGCTGACGTTCTCAGCCTTATTTTGGACTGCACTATGGTTCAACTATGTTGAACCATCAAATTGGACTGTATGACTGAAGAGCTTTATTTTTCAAAATTTGGTTTATTTATAACTAAATCCACTTGTATCTCTGAAGCTCAAACAACAATTGACAATTTTTTTAGCAAACCAGAAAACCAGTAACCAGTAACCAGAATGTATGTTGCAAAACTTCTTATGTGAAAGAGCATATATTAAGATTCAGATCTGTTGTTTTTGTATTATTCGAGCATATCTTGATTGCAGTATTTTGAAAAAAACGAACGATATCAATTTTGTCGATCATTTCATAAAATCAATAAGTTCCAATTTTTTACAATTTAGATAAAAGCTCGACCTAGCCTCCAAAACAACAATAATAAAACAAATTTTGTAAAATTTTCAACAGATCATGACCAAATGCAACGTAATAAAAATGCGTATAAAGAAAAGCGAATGTGCTTTGTTAAACATAAGTTTTTGTTCACTTGATATTACGTTTGAAGTTTAGTAAGATTCAGAAAATTTACTTGGGAATGGAATTCAAACTGCATTCATTATTAAGTCTTGTATCATTTTAGGGTTTGAATATGTAGTTATTTGGAAATTTGAATCTTTTTAGTAACTAATGAAATCTCAAGTTTAAGTGGCTTGAATTAATAGCAAGTTTTGAATACAATTTTTGCAAATTGGTCAGTTCATGAATAAAATCTGTTGCTGTTGCTTTGTTAACATGTGTTGTAGTCATGGGTCATTTTGTTAAATTGATCAACTGGCAGTTGCAGTTGCAAAAACGCGCGTAAATGTATAAAATGCCAGCTAAAATAGTGTGGACTGTCAATGCTAATCAAGGAAATTTTCCAAGGTGAGCTTGAAACTATACAAGGTCAAACTCAATGCAAAATGAAGGGTTTATTGGACTAATTTGAAGTGAATATTATTTGAAAAACCCATACTTTCTTAATCAGAAATGAAATCATTCCACCTATTCTTGTATGTATACATTTTAATGGAGCTGCTACTTCGACGCACACCGATTGGATCACAGACGAGCCCCCGCCGTTAATCCGTAAGATTCCACCTATTCAAATGTGACAAAAAACGAAAGTTTTCATTCATTAAGTGAGAAACCTCAATAGTTCAAAATCGTTTTCCGTTATAAAGAGCGAATTTGTTTTTTAATTTAGTATTACTGACCTAGATATTTTTGAAATAACAACAACATACACGAACTTTTAGTCTATTTAGGAAATCATAGAACTTTTTTACGGTATTTTCATGTCAAGCTTCAGGAACAGAAATATTGGCTGCAGATATTCTAATGTTATATTACTCCCTCATGTGAATACGTATAGGTTTTGAATTATTAAGTCTTATGACAACTTTTCGACAAATCTAATATCAGATTTATATCTTGGTTACAAGTTGATTGGAAATGCATGTCTCACAAAAATTAAGTTCAGTACCAAATTGAAATTACATATCGACTTCCCGTACGTCGGATTTTTGAAAACAAGAAAATAAAAATCAACTTTATTACTTTTTATTATGATTGCAAATTGGCACTTAAATGATTTCAAAAAGATAAAGCATATGAGTTCGCGTAAATATAATTTTTTTTATTTGTTCTATATATCCTTAAATTAGATTACCGAAGTGTCGCAAATATACTCTAATGCAGTTATAGCGTGGTCCTGAATCATATATTATGAAACTATTATATCTAACGATTTAATTGCATTGTTATAGCTGCATTTATAAATTCGCCTTTAATTAATACAATAACCAAATAATTACCATGCAATTAACCAAACTAGTCAACTAAGCTTATTTTTGGACAGATTTGTTTTGAACTCCTTGAAATGCACTAATACTAATAAATTTGAAAACAGAATTTTGACGGATGTCACCTTCTTCATTGAATAAGGGATGATGGATATGCTATCATCCAAGTAGCTGTAAGCTGAATGACAAGGTGCCAAAAGTTAAGCACTGTTGTTTCATCAATTACAAAGAAGGGAGAAATGCTAACATGTATTGGTCGAATGCTTTTTACAAGTCTCTTTTCCCACTTGGTGGAAAATCGACTCCTTCCCAAATTTAGCAATAGCCGTCGACTTTTCAAATGTTGCTTTCCAATTAAGGTCAATACAAAGGTAGCAATAGTGCTAATAGCCAATGCAGCGCAAGCGCACAACAGCCGCTCACATATAGGTGTGTCCTTTCCAAAAGCAAAATAGATAGAAGCGGTAAGTGTTAGAACTGTAAACGCATAGATTACTGAAATAAATGTGTCGATAACAATCCTCGCTTGGTGAATAATGATTGAAAAAAGTACGTAGAATCGTAGCACATTCCTTGCCGCAATCCGGTGGCTCCCATGCGTAGAGTGGCAGCGTTGATGGTTAGGTATGTTTTTCCTAAATATCAGGATAGACAGAATTTACAACAATAACTTAAATCACTAAATGGGTACTTTGTTGTCTGATTCATAGTAATATCAACAAGTCTGTCATTGAACGGAGGCCATTTAGCGACCTTAGGTTTGAAATACGGAGGTCATTCACCAACCATTCCTTTGAAATTTCGGTTGAATCTGAATGTTGTGAAAGTTTAATCAAGGTGATTTAAATGGCCTCTGTATAAAGAGCGGCATGCCTGGTTCCTAATTTGTATAATGTGAGAATTCTACTTCTAGAGGCAGAAATGATTCATTACTTAATTTAACTTAGCTTTTGAAAATTTTACGAAAATTTGAAATATACATAAACTAACCTTAAACCACACATGCCTTAATTTATGTCATCATTACAGAATTATGTATTGTAATTCCTAGATGTACTAAAAGTTCCCATATCGTGCGCTGTGTTTAAAAAAATTTTTTTTTAACTAAATATAACTTTTTTATAAATACTTTTAACCATGAAAGTTGGCAAAATGGATTGATTCAGTTTCTAGCTTACCATTTGTACTACTTATACAAATTTTGACCAAAATGTGACGCCTTTTGGTTTTGAGTTGGCAAATCTCCCATTGATATCTATATCAAAACATGTTTGATCTTGACCTCTGACCCCAAATTGTTTATCCAACCAAGCCCAATTTTTTTATTGTCACAATGGTCATATTTTCATAATTTGGACAAGCTGATTTTTCGCTTTTCAGGAACATAATGTCAGCCGAACAACTTTGTTTTTCAGATCTCCTAATTCTGGGTTCTAACTAAAAAGTCAAATCATTAAAAAGCTTCTTGTATGCGACTTGTCTTACCCCAAATTTTCCAGTATAAGCTTGCTGTAAGTGCTAAAGACGAAAATAGAGCTACCAAAGGAATTAAGTATTGACGAAATGGCGGTAATATGATACGTCCAAGTAAGTATTGCCGAGAAAATTACTACATTAAGCATAAAACTTGGAGGAGTCATTTGAAGTATAAATACAAAGGGTAAAAGTAAGGTTTCAGTAACGGCAAAATGTGGCTTCCAAAATAATATTGCAACAAAGAAAAACGTAGGAGCCGCAACATATTTAGCAGCAACGAAGGATAGTTTGACGATCGCAGAAAGTAATATTAAGTCAGATGGTACAGTCCTGTTTCCCACTCCTAATTTTAATTTGCTTGATTAAATTTGCACTAATCATCTCAATATTTATACATGTACTTATGAAGTAGAAATTTCTGTAGTAAATTAAGCAGGATTCATTAAAACATAAAAGAATTTATCAAGCAGGATTCATAAAAGAATGACTTACGTAAAGATTGGTATAGTTTTGGTAGTGAGTTTGTATTAACTGCAATTTCGCATCGACCCACAGTTAACATCTCTAAGAGGCAGTGGTATGCCAAATTCACACCGATCCCTGTATACACGCCTATAAGGTAGGGAAATGTAACCGCGGTTCGACGGCTATATAGCTCTCTAGCAACGGTTGCCATAGATATCATTCCCAGGTAAACAAGAAATACTAGTTTTTGGTTTATTGAGTAATGCCTTTCAAATCGTTTTGAAGTTGCAATGATGATTTTCCATTTACTTCTGTCGAATAGAAGTGGTACAGTTCCCATAAAATAAGAAAAATCAAACGTCTTTCGACAGCTTTCTGTTAAGTTATTTTCTGTAAACATTTTTGACCATTTTGTTTTGACGTCTGGGGCTTTGCTTCTGTTGTGGCAATTGAAAAGTTTCACTTTTAACTTCAAAAACTTGTACATGACTATAGTTTTTAAACAAAGATGTCAACCTTAAATCTAGCAGAAACAGCCCTAGTTTCTTATCAAAATCTCATGTTACGCGATTATGATGGTTTTACAATATCCGCTAGTGAAGTTGTTTAAAATGGTGTTTGCTGTTGCTGACTGTTTTTTGAAAAAATATTTCAGTATATAGACTTTGTCCTACAACCATAACAATTTAAGTGATTTTTCATATAATGTCGCGTAAATAATTTTGTTTTCCAATATTTGGTGTAAAAGCTTTTTTTATTTTGCTAATGGATTTAATGCGGTGTATGCTTTATTCAATGGCATTTTTTCTGCATCTATTTTTTTGTAAAACACGCGTGAATATACTTAACATTATATGAATATAATGTATAGTGATTATAAATTAAGAATATGAATACTTAACCTATCAGACCTAAACCTAACCCTACATGGCATAAAAAGCAAAAGAAAAACTAAAAAATCGACACACCTCTCATGGGGGTTTGGGAGTGAGGGTCAAAATTCAAAATGTTCAGGGGGGTCATTACGTTCCCCCAGACGGTGACTTCCCTTTACACCCCTTTTGCGCTCCAAATGTGCCACAACTGGGCCTCTGTTACGCCCCTACTACACCCCAACTGCTCACTTACTACGCCCCTAAGTCGCCACCAACTGCGCCTATACAGTGCCACTTGCACACCCTACTTAGCCCTAACTGCGCCCCTACTACGCCTCTACTACGCCCCTACTACTCCCCAACTGCTCGTTTACTACTTTCCAACTGCTCCCCTACTACTCTTTGCGCCCATATTGCGCCCAATCCACGTCCTACTTCGTCCCAACTACGCACCTACTACTTCCCAACTGCTCCCATACTGCTCCCCTACTGCGGCCCTAACGCGCCAATACTACGCCACTTCAACGCCCTGCTTCGCGCTAACTGTGCCTCTACTACGCCCCGAAGATTATTAAGAAGAATGTAAAACACTTAAATATTAAAAATCAGAGCCAATCAAGTACAATGGTCGATGGGTATGCCATCATGGAGTTCGAAGTCAGTTGAACAACGCTGTGCCAGAATTTTAGCACAATCAATTCGTCAGCAACAAAGAATGAACCAACGCTCAATCGAATTGGTCGTACGCTTTTCACCAGCTTCTCTTCCCATCGTGTTAGAAATCGGGATATTCGAAAATTTTGCATCAGGCGTTTGCTCTGTGAGTGGCGTTTTCCAATCATGCCTAATGCAAATGTAGCAAACAAAATAGACATTGCCACGACAAACGATGACAATAGTCGTTCAATCAAAGGAGTGTGTTTTGATAGCGCAAAATGAAGTGAAACAGTAACAACGGCTATAGTGATGGCATAGATTAATGATATAAAAGAATCTATTACGCCACTTATTTGCTGGCAAATAATTAAGAGAGATCGATACGATTTTAGTATGCTCCTTGCGCGTAAACTTTTCGTCGAAGGAGCATTGTTGTAGCGGCGACACCGCGGCATGCGTTTTCTGTAATATATTAAGTAAAATTAATAAAATTGTAATTAAATTGGTTTGAAAGCTGGTAATATGAGGGTCAGACAATTCCACATAATTGGCTCCCCAATAAATAGAATTTGTTGTTTTTGATAATTCCGAGCTAATATATCATATGCATTTACTATAACAATTTTTTTCTATAATGGTAGAATGTGCGCGCGTGCGTGGCATTTTTACTTTGAACTTCAATTGGACTTCAAAACTAAAATTGTACTCCAAATGTTAATTGTGCTTCAGACTGTCTTACAAAACCCAAGCCAACGTAAATGGGGATTAAAAAACATAGAAAATGAGAAGCAAAAAAGGATTTATTGTAATAGTAGGATAATTATAATTAATTACTTTGGTCATGAGTTGTCTAGTAGTTAGACTGTCTATTTCCCTCAACTACGAAGCCTGAGTACGTGAGTTCAAACCGCCCACCCGCTGCAAAAAAAATTGCTATTGGTTTTCCTCGTAAAGTATTACCTAGACTCTGAGCAGGTGATTCCCGTGTCATACGGGCATGGTTAGACGACATAGTAAGATGATCCAATAAGGTGTCAGTAGGGTGTAGGTGGGGTGTTAGACATCACAATCTCCATGTTAAACCGATATGAGAAAAACCCCTTTTTTCCACCCACCCTTAACCTCTCCTGAGCCGATCCCTCAAAACTCAAACCTCTCCCAGCCGACCCCCGAGAGCCGACCCCTTATCCTAAACCGCTCCTACAAGAAAATAATTTCGCAATTAATTGTTTCTAAATTTAACCTAAACCGCTCTTACATGACTTAACTTAAATTAAACCTCCCTGTAATGGACAATACGACATGTCTCTATCCTATTATGTCTATGCTGTCTCGCATGATCAGTACACAATCGTTGACCTCTGTGACCAGTGAGCTCTACTTCCGGTGACCACTAGTTGCCATGTTAAATCCTGAAAGTAAACCTCCCTGTGATGACTATATGGGACATTGGTATTAGTATTCC
>VYYI01000699.1:0-26960 GCA_021029175.1 Bilobella aurantiaca
TTTAGAAAAGGCATTTATCATTCTCTCTCACTTTTCTTTTCTTAATATTCAGAGAGGCGATTTTTTTTCTTCAAAACGAAAGTTCAAACAAGTTAATAAGTTTTAAAAAAATTGAGTAAAAGGGAATCGTACATATCACTGCTTTGCGCAAACACTTCTTCCTGCTTAACTTTATTTAAATCAAATTTAAATAAGAGCTTAGTAGAACGTTCAAATTACGCCTTTTTGGAGAAAATTTCGACCCATATTTGCGAATCTTGAAAATTTCATTTGAACAACTTAACAAGTCCAAGTATCTAAAATGAAGTGTAAATGTCTTATTGTTTTTCTAAGTTTTGGTAACCAAGAACAAATTTGTCAATGTTGTAGAAATGGTGTACTTTGAGAGACGCCATTTAAAAATGCCTCCCTTGAAATTCAAAAATCCAATTACCCTAGTTACAGGGAACTAGAAGGATCCAGAAAATTGGACATCCTTCTTGACACTTCCGGTCATTCTAAAACTTTGAAAACACAAATCGACCGATAATTTTTTTTAATTATCGGTTCTCAAACAGCGTGACCTACTTTGGGCTCATCCTGTATGTTTACGTGCTGGTAGTTTTTGGGTTTCCTTGTTTGGAGAATTTCCTCCACCAAAAAGGGACGCAACATTTCAAGATTTAACGATTGATGCTTAAATTGGTCTCAGCTGAAAGGAGACTAACAACAAGGAAATCCTATAACATTGCATACGCCTGATTGATTTTAGAAAGGAACAAAAGAAAAGTGCCAGGAAGAAAGTCCTTTCCTTCTGCTTTCTTCCCTCTGCCATTTTGCATTATTTGAATTTCTTTCCCCGGGAAAAAAGAGATGTGCCAATATTACATCAAAATATACTTTTGGAATTCCCAGAGCAGCAGTCGGCCTTTCTCCCATAATTCTATCACTCAGCCATATATTCCATGCACGTTTGCAAAAAAAAGAATTGGAATTGGTATCGAATTTTACACGCTACTTCTAAAGCTCAAGGATGAGTGCATAGCGAAATATTTGGATTGTCTGGAAGGGTTCTGCGGAGATACATTTTGGTTCCATCAATTGTAGGAGACGGAGTCAGATGAATGCGTCGCTAAGAAGAATTGCCTCCGCTCAATCGTTCAATAAAAAAAAGAAAAGTTTGATGATGCTTGCTTCTATGGCAGGGATGGCAAAGAGAGAATGGAAAAAATGAAAACCTCATCTTCTTCAATATTTGAAGCATCCGGCTGGATTTAATAATAAAAATGGTTTTTTCGAAAGAAAGTTTCAGAATCCAGAGGCCTTTCGATGATGCTTTTGATGTGTCTCAATTCCAAAAGACACTTTTCCTTCGACGCTTGATTGTGGTGGTGGTGGATGGGAGGATCGAAGGCAATTTAAACTTTTCTAGTGTTGATTTCTAGGGGGAAATAAATTTTTCAAAGCCAAGAAGTAGTCCACTGCAAGTCAAGACATCTCCTCTAATTAACTTGAATTTATGGGTATGAGAAGTGTGAACAAGGGAATGATGAGCAGACTTAAAATAGCATATCATAGAACATTGAGTCAAACGTCACTTGCATATTCTCAAGTTTTATAAATCCTGTAGAAAAACTGTTTTCAGGAATTATCAATTTTTAGCTTAGAATTTCTTTCCAATTCCAAAAATATTCCTAGTGGATTCTGTAAAAAATGTTAAATTCTATGTTAAAAGTATTCGGTGAGAGTACATGTAGGTACATTATAAGAAAACTGAATTTCTTCTCACTCTCGCTATTTTTGGGAATGGAAATTTTGATTTCTTTTTGCAAAATTTTAGTTTAGTACTTTGTATAGTTTTTGTTTAAAATAAATCTTTGAAAGTTTAGCAAAAATTAAGGAAAATAGGTAAAGCAGGAAGCTCCTGCGGTGACAACCGAAACCAAAAGGCGGCACGGAAGTGAAAGTCGTAACCTTTCAGCGTTGAGCAAAAGTCCACGCTTCAAGCACTTTCATTTCTATTGATCCACTCTGTTTTGACCAAGGGATTCCTTAACAAAAGCTTACGAAAAAATTCGAATCAGGATAGTCCATCCGCAAGATAGGAAATTTCTTTATTGAAATACATTCCGCAAAATCTAAAAGAAAATAACAACCATTTATTAGGACAACTTTTTTTAAATACAATTTCTCATGCTACAGTATACCTACCCGCCTTGTCTCAACGGATTTGGGAGTTTCCTGAGAAGAAACCCTGAAAAGTCAAAAGGTTTTTTCAAAAATATCGATTTCGGAAGTCCCTTGACTTTAAGATGTCTCTCTTGTAATAATCATATTTCAACACCTCTCACTCGAGTTAAAAAAAAAGAAAATGGGCCTATAGATTTTATACTTTTAAGTGCGGCTGAAAAGAGCATTTTTGTTCGTGGCGTATAGTCCTCTTAAGACCTATTATTATATATAGTCCTATATAAAATTGGCCTGCAAAGGAAAGTGGGGACTTAGAAACAGATGATACGTTGGAGGCGGGAAGGGGAACTTTCTCCACTTTCTCTTTCTCGTCTTCATTTTCTTTTCTCCAGCTCCTTCAGGACGTGTCAAATTATTACTCAAACAATGTCCCTTTCCAGCCCTTTCTTCGTCATCTTCCAAGACATTGCCCTTATCCCACCACCACTTACACATTCTCATCACCCGTCGTCGTCACATGAGATTCAGGCCCTGATTCAAAATTCTTAAACCCAGGAACAGCCTGAGATATCATCACGAGAAGGACATTCTACAAAATTTACCCGTTCCTTGTAAACTACTAAAACTGTTACTAGCAGAGGCTCAAATTTTTTGCCTAAAAGTGTAGTTAGCAATAAATGGAAAACGGCTATTATAAGCTTCTTGGCTGTCAAATAGGCCTGAGCAGCAGTGGCGCTATTTTTTAAATTCCCCAAAGTGGCCTTTTCGTATTCTTGGGTCCGCAGTGGTGGCGCAGAGATTTGTCCATATGAGAATCTATGATAGCTTTTCCCGTCTTATGAAATAAAAATGAGAGACATACTGACATCCAAGACGACGTTTTCATTTTATACGTTTTTCACAAACTTTTTAATATCTCCTACCCCGAGTGACAGGCATATTTTGATAGAGTAAACTCGTTGGGACACTTGCCCATATTCAAGTTTAGTTTTGAAGAAAAACGTTTTTGCAATAGGCATTACTCAAGATTAGGACCGAAACGAAGGCCTGGTCGCTGAAGCCATAAATCAAAAGCAAATGAAAAGCTTATGGAAGTAGATTACCCTGTTACGCAGCAGGCGTTGTTGAACTATTTGAATTGTTTGATTGTTTTTCTCAATTTGAAGACTACTCCGAAGACTTGTTTTCAATTTATTTAGTTTTCTCCTGTTCCCTCAACTGTCAACTCAAAAACCAAATTTATTTTCTCCGAAAATGTTTTGATAAAAAACTTTCCCTCGTATCGATTCATCCGTCAATCAATCTGACCCGAAAACTAAGTTAAACCACTTAACAGGTCATGTTCAAATATTTGAATTGTAAGAGCCCTCGTTCCTGACGCGTAGCCTAATAATAGGCCAATCAAAGATTCTCTGTAGATAGAATTTAACTTGTCACACGTGCCGATATTTATTAGGTCTAGTACTCATTCTGTGCCCTTTGGCAAACTGCTTTGTCGAATAATTAGTTAAGAATTTCAAAGCAAGAACAAACAGTCGATTTTCAAATACGTTACTCAAATACAAATACTATATTTATAAATATTAAAATTAAATAGTAAAAACGGAGAACTATTATCGAGGGAAGGGATGGTCTAACTACAACTCACTTTTTTGCATTACATAACAGCAGTATTTTTAATTTAGAAGTTAATACAGTCGTTAAGACTAGCCTAACGAGCTCGTGCTAAGACAAGAAGAGCCAGACATTGAAATTGAAACCATCCTAGTCTTAGGAGGGGATTGTTTGGCTTAAATATTATAACACTCTAGCTCCTTTTGGAACTTTTTTAGCGTGTTCTTTTTGTTTCCTAATGTTCGATCAAAATTGTTTTTGTTTTTATGATCCATTAAAGTTCCAAATGTAGCCTTTGAGAGTTACATAAACTAAAATGCTATTACGTCACTTTCCCCTACTTTTCTGAGGCCTTAGTCGTGACATGACGTTACCACAAGCAGAGTATTTCGGATACGCACGAGTATTTTTTTTTTTCGAAAACATTACTTTGTTTTATGAAAAACATATTTCGTCCCAAGTCCCCAGTTTATATTGGATCATTTTCCTTTTAGCATAAATAGTGAGATGCGGAATGGTGTTGGGTTTATAGAAAAGCACACATGTATCCTCCATCGTGGTTTAGGCTCACTTTTTCCATTGGGAAAGAATGCATATTTCATTCTGTTTTCCCTATTCTCTCCGCTTTCTTTCCAGAATCTTTTTAGATTCCAGCAAGCAACAACCTCTTGAGTAAAATAAATGTCGACTTGCCTTTTATCCCTTCCAGGAACTTAGAGATTTTGAGATGGAAAATCCACTTTCTCCACCTCTTTCTCCTGGAGAAAGTAAATGCGGAAATAAGCTCAGAATCGTATTCGCATCAGCAACCTTCTTTGCACCGCTGCCACACACACTAATTCCTTTCCGCTGCATGTTTTTTCCGTTCAAATCCCTAACCTTTGCGTGCAAGTCCCCGTCTACTTCTATCAGATGAACTGCTTCTGAAAGAGGGAGATTTGAGTCAGCTGGGTAATTTATTAAATCCGGTACACCAGCAATTATGCCAAAACAAACTTCCCCCGCCCTTCCTCGTTTTCAGGAGACGCTACGGCAGGAGAAAGTTTTTTAAATTTGAGGTCTTCGTGTCGTCGATGAAAGCTCAAATGAGGTCAGGTTGCGTTTCATGACGACCCTTTCTAAATTAGTTAGAATCTACTGGACAACCTGGATGATTGCTTAACAACAAATTCCCCTTCGTTGACATATGCAAATGGCTTTCAGCTTATTACAGAAATGAATTTATAAAGTGACGCAAAGGCCAACAGCCTCTAATTTGGCCACATCAGCAAACCGATCAAGAAAAACATGCTAGAAATAGGGCATTTCCACTCTACAAACAATGGCAACTTTTCTTACGATTGCGAAGCAATTTAAATTCAAGTTACTAACTTCTCGATCTGAATTTACTGAATTTCTAATAATTTTAGTATTATACATATATCAGAATAGAGAAAAAACTTAATTATGTATTGAAAGCATAACTTAAGAATTAGTTCCAATACTACCGTGAAACCGCAGTATATAACCTGAAACCTAAACCTAATTTTTGAAACTAATGCCACATTTTAGGGAAATGCAATTGAAATTTGAACACATAAATCAAATGCACAACGTTTAGGAAATTACAGTTTTAGAGGTAATGCGGTTGCACGCCTTGCAGTGAAAGTAGCCTTTATTCGCCGACTTCGTTATTCATTCATCACTTGGCTGGCGTTGTTGCTTGCTTCCAATTTTGAATAGCACTTTGTGCAGCCTTTTGTCGGAGAAAGTCGCCTTATGTGAGGCATTTGGGCATATGTGACTAAATTAACTAATTCTTGTCTTGAGCTCCAATGCCAAGAGAGTTAAGTTGCCACTTTGACTTGAAGGAAATTGTTTCAATATAAAATGCTCTGCACGGACTAATAGAAATGAAAGTGAGAAAATAAAAGACCTATTTCGAAATTAAGACCATGCTTCCCAGATCCATTCACTCGCACTTTAAAGGACCTCTTGTCTCAATGTATTCCATTCAAAGACATCCGAATTTCCCATTCGACCCTAGAATAAGGCCTCATTGTAAAGGCTAAATCCAAATATGTTACACGCAACCACCGTAAAGCCCAAAGATTAAAACCCTTTCTAAAATTGTAAACTGCAAAAGTTAATTTTGTACAAAAAAAATACATCGAAATACAGACTTCTTTCTTTTGAATGATGTTAAATTTAATACTTTCACAAGGGCATAAATTAACACCAGTTTTATAGCCTGTTCCATTATAATTTAACCATTATACAACACTATTATTAAACTGCTGGCCGTTATTATGTTGTGATGGATTATTGCATTTTCAAAATCAATTCGCATGTGACCTCCTTTTCAATAACCGGTGCTCATTTTTCATGGATACTTTTCTCTATGACAAAAATTACACAGAAATGATCTTTTAAATATCATTTTGAGAAGCGAAAGCTTTTGAGCTTGTACCCTTTTGCTGCTCATCGGCGACCTGGAAAATGTTCCATATTTTCTTAAATGGACCATAGGAAGCTGAGAGTAGGGAAACGGAAATTACGGTGCCTGAGGCTATCTTGATCTTTCCTTTTTGTCCTTCCTTTCATAAGGCTTCTTTGAGCTCATAATTCAGAAATCCCGAGTCCGGGAGTGACTAATAATAGTTTCAGGATGAATGAGATTTTGGTGTATAACGAAGAGAAAGTTGGGAGAAAGCTTGAAATGAAGTCTATTGTCACATTCGGCTTTAGAAGCGACGGCAGGGACTCACTCCTATGTCATACGACTGCTCTCTCAAATTTTGTGAGCGTTGGGGAAAGTGGTGCTGCTTTACGGAGTCCATGTAATTTGATAGTCTTCTATTCACCTTTCTCTTTTGTGCAATCAACTTCAACATAAAAAGTTTTGGTGGTTTAGAATTTTCTCATTTTACTGAAATCCTCAACACTCCACTTTTTGTAGCATTGATTAATTTTTCTAGAAAGAAAAACATTCCAAACTATGCTAACCATCATTTTGCAATTCAATCATCATTGATAGTCAATGATGTTAATACAGTTAAAACTACTATAATGGTAGGTTTAACCTTATAAGGAAAGAAATTATTTATAATGTAAATATTATTTATCTTTGATGTAAATTTCTTGTCACAATGGGAAAAAAACATAATTTTAAGTTTAAAGTTATTTTTTACATAGTCGAAGCAATAAGATAATGAAGTAATTTGAGGTAGCGAAAACTGATATCATTTGAAGAAATGCCTCCATAAACTTAAAGTATGAATGGTGTTCTGCATTGACGCATCCTTAGGGCAGATTCATAACACGTTTAGGCTTCTAGGTTTAGGTTAGGTTTTAGGAATAGCGCCTAGTTTCCGCTGTTGGAATTCGCACTGGGCCACTTCATCCACTCTATCTCTACTTTCTCCGTTCTTTTTTTTTTCAATTCGAGACGAGCTAACTAGTCCCTCTTCTTAGTTCCTCCCTTCCTAATGATTCTGAAGCGTGTTTAGGTTTTCTGGCCCAGATTTCCGCCTTTTTTTCTTTCCTAGAGGCCTATTTAGCTTCCCAACGGTCCCTTCAGAAACTTCAGGAGGCAAGAAAGGGCCAAGAAAAAGTTGTGACTGCATTTACATTCGAGCCTTGTAGTTCTGAAATGGAGCATACGGTGGGGAATAGTTTAGAAACGTGGCTGGAAGTGTAGGTGCTATTTTGTTAGTCGCTCTACGTGCCTCTCCAGCCCTGGTTTCCCTACGCATATGAATAATAAAAGGTCGTTTCTCGATAATGTATCATTTATTCTTTTCTCCGAGAGCACAACAACAGGGGGAAGATTGCTATTGAATATTGAATTTTCTTTTGAAGAGAAAGTTTGGGAAAAAAGAAAGTTGAGTGTCGTGTGGCAACAAATTGCACCTTATGTTCCACACCTTTAGTCCTGCGTCTCGAGACATGCAATCTAATTCACTCACATCTTAGCGTTTTTTCGCATATTCGATTAACGTAAGAATTGACGACGTTTGGCAGTGATTCCATAATTAAATATTTAATATGAAAACATTTCACCAAAATAACACTCATTCAATTTACTGTTTTTTTCTTCAGCTTTCAATTCCAGACGGTGTTTTTAGGTCAAGTAATTAACACCCGTTTAGCAGGATTTCAAAGAAAATAGTTTCTGAGCTCTGAGAAAACAGAAATAGAGAGAAACAGATTTTTATTTTTTGAAATAATTATTTTTTATCGTGCTTACTTAACTCTAGCCTCCGGAGAAAACCCTTGGTTTTGCACAATCAACACTCGGAGTTTTGCATGTGTAAAAAACGACGCGATAAAAGGGAGAGTGACGGCAATCAGGCCAAGAGACTTCTGCTTAAGATGGAATCTGCGCATTACAAAAATATGGATTTGAAAAGTAGAAAACTCAAATCATTTCCCCATTACACCCAAAAAGCCGAAAATGAAAAAAATGGAGATTGAATTGAACTTAATGGTCGTGGTGAAGCCCTTTTGGAAATCTTAAACCCAAGCTTTCTTTCTCACTTTTCATTTTCCGTTACGCATTTTATATCTAAAAAAAATTGACCCGGAAAAGAGAAAGTCAATTCCAGCCGAGGAGATATTGCGTAGAAACTTAACGATAATTTGTTTTTCACTAAACATAAAATTTTCAAATTGTTTATAAAAAAAAGTTTGTTTAGACAGTTTGAGCGTTTGAAGTTAAAATGAAAACGGTGTTTTGAATTCATCAAGCATTATTTTGTAACATTTGCTTAGCTTGAAATTGAAACTGTCGAAAGTCAAGCGAAATCCTTTGTTTGCTATGTGGGTTAACGGATGGGAAGGCTTTTGGAGAAAGTGAAACGGTGTTTTCTAAATAAACCCAAAGAGAAAGCCCTTTTTGCAAATTATAGCTGCACACTTTACTCCTTGTTATCCATTTTCAAATGGCATTTTGTCAACGCAAGAAACCCTCCCAGACCCCCTTTGATGAGTTACTGAGATATTTAGGTTTACTCAGCCAATTTCAAAACGCCTTGTAAAGATTTTCCCCGAGAACCCTTCCTACTGCCAGGATCG
Source organism: Bilobella aurantiaca (assembly GCA_021029175.1). Classification (NCBI taxonomy): domain Eukaryota; kingdom Metazoa; phylum Arthropoda; class Collembola; order Poduromorpha; family Neanuridae; genus Bilobella; species Bilobella aurantiaca. Next base: position 8,839 of record VYYI01000699.1, read on the forward strand.
TCGTAAACAACAATGCTAGAAATCGAAAGGTAGCGTTGGGTTGGTACACATAGGTCGAAAAGACGCGGGAGCTCATAAATTTTTCCCTTCCTATGCAAAGAATAGGAGATGCGAAAGGTTGGGAAGAAAGGCGAAATTCGTGTGCGACGCTTTTCATCCCTTTCTTTCCAACTTTCTCTTTCACCCGAGGAAACTAATGGCTCAGCTCCAATAAATTGATTATATCGCACTCATAAATTATATGAAGAGCCCCTGTGCACAGCGAAGGCTTTTATGTCTATTACCTATTTAAGGGGCCAGGAACCTTGAGCCTCCGCTCCAGATTCGGTGGGGAAACACCTCTAAAAGGAACACAGCTTCCCAGAATGTCTCCACCGCACATCCAACAGCATTTCCTAATGCACTTTCTTCCCGAAACGCAGCTGCTCCTCACACACAGTTAACTAGGACCTATTCTAAGTATCCCAGAACAAATTTATTCCCTGTCGAACCTCAGAACTCGCCCTTTTTCTTCTAGGGATCCTTTTCAAATGTACCACTTTATGCGGACTTCAAGTTGATCAGCTTGAAGGACAACTTTTGAATGAAACTTTATAGTGTAGCAATAAATTATAACCAGCGGGAATGAATGAAGCTCAAACAGGAGACTTTTTATATAAAGAGTAAAATATAGAACATTTCCAAAAAAAAAAAAGAACATCCTAGCAAAATATAGACCATTCCCAAAAATATAGAACTCCTGACGGGAAAGTTTTGAATGTGACAAATCGCTATATTTTAAATAATAACGTTATTTAATGCCCTTCATTTTTCGCAAACATTACAGTGTCCTTTTTATCTTTGTAAGGCAACCAACAGGCTAATGCTCTTTCACAAGTTGTAAATGACAACAGAATACATTTGTCAAAAAAATAACGTTACACAATTTAAAATACTTAAAAATTACAAAAAAAACTACTTACCACAGAATTAATAAATTATTAGGCAAACTGGCTAACTGATTTCATTTCTAGAATGGCAAAGTACTCATTATTTTAGTATTTTAACCAAGCGGCAATTGCTTAATTATTTAAGCAAACATGCTGTAGGATTTTTTTTGTGAAAAGGAGAAAGTTGTTTCTAGAAACTTTTTCTTCCATATTGAGAGATGCTGTTAAAAAAGTGTGGGGAGCCCAGAGGAAATATTCTCATAATTTGGTGCTTTGAACCTTTTCATCCCATTGTCTATATGCGAGCACTTAAAGCATCTCTCCGAAATGAGGCTGGAAATGGAGGGGAATTGAGAAAAGGCATTTTGGAATTTGGAAATAGAAAGTGGCGTCCTTGGGGCCTAATGCTCCCTCTACATCTCGGGAGACATGAAGGAATGGAAATGTGTGCCATTTCTTAGGAAGAGGCACAATGGAAAGAATTGTAAAAAGGGAAGGAAATGGAGAATTATATTCTTGGGTCCAACAAGGCTCGAGTAATGTTGCGACAGGGCATAGACACATAGTGGGCGTGTAGAATGGGGCCTGAACGAAATCAGATTGATATCCAGCAGTGAGAAGCAACATGAGCAAAGGACCACAAAATATCACAAAATACCACCAAATCTTCCAGGCCTAAATCCCAGCACAATTTAATATTCCACTCAGGAGAAAGCACATTTCAAAGGGCTTGGCAGGAAAGTGACAATATTTCGGGGAGGGCTATTGCAACGGATAGTTACTTTCTCCTGCTCCGAAATAAATGGCTACAATATTTCCGCCTCATTGCCATCACGCAGATCAGCTGATAAATTAAAAATAATTTCAAAACTACTTGAATATTTTAATTGCATTTAAATTAGTTCCTTAAAAATTTGAGACAATTTTACAAATACTTTCGCCTCCTAATGTGTCTAGTCCGAGATGTTTTATTGGTAAAAATTTAAGCTGGTTTGCTAATTTAATTATTTAAGAACCAGTAAATAATTTTAGTGGAATTGTTATACAGTTTGCATTATGTTAGGACATTAGTTATTTAGTTCTACAGTTTTCACATCTAAGCCGTAAGTTGCATTTTGAGCGTTACGATTTTTTTTCTTCTAAGGAAGAGCAATTAATTATTTTCAAGCCTTTTTATTTTTGGTAATTATACCAGGGTCTAAACATTCAAACACATTTTGCCAGCATGCCGAAGAGAAGGTCGAAATTAAGGAAATTAGCAGCTTCAAATGACCCTACAAATTCTCTACCACTTTCTTTTAATTGTGAACTCAAGAGTGTCATTTTGCTTTGGCAGATTTGTTTGTAATGAATATTTTCCATTAGGTCGCGATGTGTAAATGGAAGGATTGTTGTCATTACTTTTCCCTTTACACCCTTCGAGGCAGTGCATTCCGTCCATTTTTTCCTTGTCTCTAAAGGAAATTTAAGAAACCTTTCTTTCCATTTCTGGGTAAAAGTGGAAATGACTCGAGGGAGGAGAAGAAAGGACGCACTTCCGGAATTGAGTCACAGAACATAAATTTAGATTTAAGATTCAGTCCTTTCTGGTCTCTGGACTCATTTTTACAAACACCCGCCACAGGCCCCTTAGATAAGGACACTTTATGTGGGGCAGAGGCGAGATGAGCCGCCAGTGGACGCCATTTTCGGTCTGGAACATTAAACTGGAGAAAGTCAATCGTCAATCTTGGCCCCCACTTGGAAGTGTGTTTGGAGCAAGAAGCGGAAAAGTGCAAAACGTACAGGGCGGAGACTTCATCAGCTTTTTTTAAAAGTCCTTTAACGTGCATAAAATTACGACTCTCGAAGTGGGTGTAAATGAATAATTTTACTATGAGCATTCAAAATTCTCTACGATTGACTTTTATGCCTTTCTCCAGATTTTATGTTAGAACGAAACAAGCTCAACAGCCCCCGTCTGCCCTGTAAATTTTTTTTTCTTTCAAAAGAAATTCTAGTCGGGAAATGCAGAGTGTTGGTAATAAAAATTTTATGAGACTTTCATGGGTTATAGTGGATTTTGTAAAAATGGGCTGCATTGTATAATATTTTGCAACAAAAATGAATTGTAGGGTACATGGACACTGCGGAGCTCCCGAAATGGCCATTAAAAGGAAAGCTCTTCTATAAAACAGTTTAAAAAAACTAGGCGGAAGTGGTTAAAAATCTGGATTTTATGAACAGGATATCCGTCAAGGATAATTTTCCGCTCGGTACATTTACATCTGTGTCACATCCCCAACAACTTGCAATAACTTAAACTTGAAAAACGATTTCTTCTCACAAAAAAAAAAACGGAAATTTTAGTTCATTTCTGTTTGACTTTCACTCACAATTTTCATTTCAGTTAATCTAGAATAGTTTAAATGTTTAATAATGTAAAAATTACACATGTCGCAATAACTTCGGGATGTAACACACCTTCCAATAATCTTTCGTTTAAGCGGTTTTTGCTTATACTCTGTTATTTTTGGCGAAACTTCCGAATTTGTAATGGTAAATTTGATACTGCTCCTTTGTTTTATTATGATTGTAAATTACGACTTCCTCTCTCAGATTTAGGCCCAGAAGAGAAGGCGAAATTTTGGGAAAGCTTCACTTTGATTTGATTTATCATTGGTTTTGGTGTTTAGAGGAATAAGTAGAAGAATATTGGGAATATGAAAGTTATATATTTATGAAGTTTGGAAGGGTCGTCGTTTCGCCAATATTTATGCTTCTGCCTCGTCGTCAGCCTACCACCATAAATCCCATGGCATGAGTGTGAATAGTAAAATTTAACGACTACCGCAGCATTACCGTTAACGCCCGTGTTGCAAACGCAGAAGCAGGAGCTTTCTTTTTACAAGTCGAATCGTAACTTATGTGTGAAATGACTGGCGGATGTGTAAAATCAAATCAGGAAGGAGCCGCTTAACTTAAAATTGGCTAGCTTCGAGAGGATGTAGAGGCACTTACAATTAAGTGAAAATTGTTTTAATAACGTGTCCTTAATTTTTCTCCAACGGTTGGAGGCTCTGCTAAGGCTGCACAATGTCCTAAAAAAAAAACTTAATTTTCACGGAAAAAGGCCTGAATTTTTTTTTCAGGCCCTTCCTTCGTCTGCGGTTGACCTGATTTGACTCAAATCGATTTCCCTTTCCCTTCCTTGCACACTTAAATCAAATGTTTCAGGGTTAACCGGATAATGATAGAAGTTTGCTTTCTTTTCTATTTTGCTTTCTAGACCGAGAAGAGCCATTAGCTTCAGTCCGAAGGAATGGTAAATGGCTTAAATCTAATCCGAAAACTTTTTCCTTCTTTTTCAAATAGCCGTTCCCGAAGTGGCCGTTGAGGCCGTGGTTGGTGGGAGAGCCGAACTAGGATGTGATGTGACCCCAAGCAGACGTGACGATTCGGTCCACATGGTACTCTGGTTTCGTGATGATTTTCCAAAGCCCGTCTATAGGTAAGTGGTGTATGTTATTATTGATTAAGCGAGAAGTGCTCCCCGAAACGGCTCCAAATGGTCCAACTTCGAGATAAAAATGGACTTTTTATGACACAAATTCTAAAGTTGTGAGAGCCCAAGGCTATTTGCGGAAACGAGTTTCGGAAGATTATTCTTTGCGCGAATTGGTCGAGCTTGTAAAAGAAAGTAGACAAAAAAAAAATAGGTATACGGGCCTCATCAGAGATGCTTTATGACTGAGCGCCGAAAAATACTTTCTCTTTTACCATTCTGACTTTCTCGCCATTAACCCTCCCGTCTCTCATGCCATTATTCTTACATAATATCACATGACTCTTTCATGGAGAAAGTGATGTAATGACGATGAAATGGGGCATAACCCGAGTTGCAATTTTGTTATTGTCTTTTCTGGTCCTATTACCAATAGTTTGGATGTCCGCGGGAAACCATTTAACTCGGCACGCCATTGGTCATCGTCCCTTCTTTTTGGAACGCGAGCTCATTTCCGAACGGTTACTGAACCAGCAGTGCTCGTGATTGAAAATATCAAGGTCACTGACGAAGGGCTCTATCGATGTAGGGTCGACTTCAGAAATTCGCCAACGAGAAACTTCCGCTTCAGCCTAATTGTCATGGGTACGTTGCACAGCAAATCATCTTCCGTTCCTTTGAAATCTCCAAAATTGCTAACATTTTTGCTTGCTAATAATTTACTTACTTATAGAATATCTCAAATTATTCCTCTATTTCCTTGTAATTTCATGTTTTATTAAACAAATGCTCATAATATTGAGTTTTCGAAACTTATCTGTACCAGATCTTAAAATGAAATTAATTACAATTTTAAAACCAACAATTGTTACATTGTTAATTAACAATGTTATTTGTTGTTAACGATTATTGTTTAACAATGATGTAATTTTGTTTACAACACTTTTGTACAAAAAATCGATGTTGTAATTTGTTGTATGATGTGTGTTGTTTATTGAGAATTCTGAATTATGCAGTGCCGCCGCAATCGGTTACAATCTATGACCCAACAGGGAGGGCCCTGACAGGCGTCGTGGGTCCACTTTCTGAAGGCTCTGATTTATCGTTGACTTGCAAGGTGCAAGGAGGTATGAGACAAATTTTAATTCTTTTTTAAGATTTAGTATTTCAAAAAATCATATTGTTATTTATGGATGTTAAGCTTTCTTTTCTACTCTTCGTGACACTGCGCATTTGCCAAATTGTAAGAGAGCTGTCAGGAAATTCAAAATAGGGAAAGTGAAATTCCATCCCGGAAACGGCGAGGCGTTGTCTGATGTTTGGGTTAATTAATTCAAATTCAACTCCGTGTGACAGTTGGACAAGTGATGAAAAGGGTGAAAGGTGATGGTTGCATGCGTGCATGCAAACCAACCACCAAAGCTTAGATAATAACCCAAAGTAATGCGGGCAGGCCTAAATCAATATGGCTTTTTGAATAACTTACTTCAAAATAAAGTCAACCGGCAGCTAAACGCTTCAAGAAATACTTGTAGAGGCATAACTTATTCTTCTCCTTTATAAATTCAATTCGGTGATTAATTTTCAAATGGGCCCTTTTCAAAAAGGAGGCTCTTGATTGCTTTGAAGTTTAAAATAAGAGGATGGTGGTGGATGGAGGATAAGGAGGGAAGAGCGCGGGTTGGCTGGAGAAAGCCCTGGAACTAGTTGTTCCCAGTGGCATTACACAAGCGGGCTGGAGAAAGTGCTGGAAAGGCCTCCCTTCCAGTTCTTATGCAAATTAGAGCTGGAAAGGGAGAGTGAAAGGCTTTTAAGTCATAAAGTTTAATAAGCTTAGAGAATTTGGGTTGATTGTTGATGTTTTTCCTGAGCGCACTTTCCTTTTTCCAAAGGATATTTTGTTTGGCTTCCCTGAGTCCTCAGGGAGAGGCTGGGAGATTAAAATAAGGGAAAAGAGAAAGTCAAAAGTGAGCTTCTGCCTTTTGCTTTCCCCAAATTCCATTTAACTTCAAATTCAAATATGTAAATTAAAGCTCGGCTTGAGTCTCTCCTCCCTCTCCCTTAATCTCCTCTTAAAACAAAGGGGCTATAACCAAGGTTTAAATAGAGCGGTTGATTAAGGATAAGTTTTCTTTCATTGCCTCACTCATCAATTAGCCTTAAATATCCTCCCTTTCTTCTTCCCCAAATTTTGTTTCAGCGATAATTGTGTTAATGGCGGGGAAGCAATAGGAAGATTTCCCTGAATTTTGTGTCTGTTTTTCGTCTGCATGGCTTCCCTCGTAACCTAATGTTAGAATTCAAAGACGATTTTTTTTAGTTTTGAGTGTTCCTGAAGTGTTCATAACCTTAAAAGTTTGAAATACGACTCTCCTTAAAGGCACACGCATAAACTTGAACGATATCATAGACTTTTTGTGCTGGGAAGGAAAAAGTTTCACAATTTCCATTTTAGAGGGTGTAAGTTAGTTGCTAGCTTATTCGTAAAAGTGCTTTAGAACCCAATTTTTGACGTGTCAGGACCAAAATATTGATTAGCTGATAGTTAAAAGGAGGAAAAAAAAGTTGTGTAAAGTCAGAACTTTTCTCAAGTAGGTATTTTTTGGTGAAAGTAAACCCAGAACCTAGGCTCATCTTTGAGAGAGAAAGTGAAAGTGGTGTTGTGCATGGGAAGTTGACTCGCAGAAATATTTTAGGCAGAAACTTGAAAAAAAAATCGAGACAGGGAGTTGTGAAGCGGCCGCTTTATGGGTAACTTTCTCTCATAATTTGAGTATTGCGTAGGGTGAAAGTCTCGTGGGGAAAGCATAAGGTCGTTATTATGACGAGTTCTGGCAGTAGATGTCAATAACACTCTCCTTTTCCATCTTGCTTCAAGTAGCCTCGGCCTCTGCGAAAGTCCCTCTGCTCCCCCGACTAATGGATTTTAGAAGTTCATCCGGGCAAATTACACTCTTCTCCAATTATCGTTGACTATGAGGTTCTAGAAGGAGGAATGCAAACAGAAAGGACCCTTTCAAGGGCCTCCCACTTCCAAAACTTTGGGAAAGTCGCCGTTTCCAGGTGTAACAAAGTGGGTGGACTAAGGGTTCCTTGGCGGAAGTACCGATTACTCCTTGTACCTTTTAAATTAGCTGATTAAACCTTCTTCACGACTCGGGCACCAACTGCTTGAGACCGATTTACGACTCTATTATGCCTTTCCCCCGAAACCTACTTTCTTATTCCGTTTGTTCAAATTCGTCTCCGTGTTGTGTGTGTTCTTAATGCTTTCTCCGACTTTATGTGGCAAGGGAGCGACGTGCTTTCACTCTCAACGATCACACATAAATATGTGACTCTCTTAAATCAGACTGGAAAGGAGCAAAATGCATCCAAGGGCACATTTCAAGTTGACCAAAAGCTACGCTTTATTCTTAATGCTTTCCCCTTTTGTCTTGAAACTTTCTCTTTTGCTTTATTTTCATTTTTGTCTTCTGTTTCCCTTTTTCTTTCCTTTCGGTTCCTTTCTGTTCATGCCATTTTTCATTTTATTATGCCACTAATCATACCCCTAGCTTTATTTTTGAAACAATTACCTAAAGTGGGATATAAAAATGATTTTATTTGAGTAATTGCTTTCGAAATTCACGAGCGGATTCAAATTAATAGAATTTTTAGTCATACCTTGTTTGAAATGCTGGAATGCTTTGAATTATCTGATTTGTAAATAATGCTATAAAAGTAAACATTATTTTGAGTTTATGCAGTGGAAATCGGTCTTGAACGTGCTCGAGCTGAATATTGCTGAACGTTTGCTTCCGGCTTGTTATAATCGCTGTCAAACGTTATAATTAATTGTGACTGTACTTGAAATAGGTCACAAATCCTAACAAAATTCCATTGGAGAAGGGGTGAGAGCGGTAGGTGTAAGGTATCTTTTGAATTGAAATTGGAGTCGACATAGTGAAAATAGCAGAAATGCCTTCTTCCATGTCAATGAACGAGTAGAAAGGAGCCCAGCGCACTTCAGCTTCCATTTTGTCTGTTTGTCCTCGCACGCTCTCCCTCAGAATTCAAAGAGAAAGTATGTGTATTTCCAGGACACAAAGTAATGGCTCTGGAGAACTACTGGAGAAACGCTGGAAAAGTACCTTTGCCTCAGCCTGGTTCTGAAAGCTACTTTCTTCGCTTGTCAACCAAGACTGTCCATCCGCCCAAATCCAGATACATACGTCCTTCCCTTTGAGCACCGACTACTCAATGTAGCGTACGTTGACGACCCAAATCCAACACTTTTCCATCATCTTCCCTGTGATAACGTAACATACCGCACATCACTTTCACCCAACTTTCACTCCTCAACACGCCCTTTCAAAAGGCCTTCACGGCCATTTTTATTTAGTTTCATCTTCCTGTCTCATTTTAACATTTAGGAAAGCTAGGTGTCTGCTCCACGGTCTCACTCGGCTCCATGTTTCACTGACTTCAGCTCATCTGTCATCTTTTCTAAACTCGCTGGCATTTTCAAAATTAATCCACGCCTTCCCTTAGTCCTCACAAATCATTGGGTTGGAGCTCGAAGTTTGAGGGTCTTATTTACAGACTTTAGGACTAAGGTTTTTTAGAGAACCACCACTGAAAAAAGTCAAGAGTGAAAGTAATGCGCAAACATAAGACTGATTTTTATCCATTTGATTCATGAAGTTTCTAATAAACTCGATAGGGACTTGGGTTTGGAGTAAGATTTCTGGTGGAGTATAGAAAGTGTTTGGAGCAACTGCTTCAAACAGAACTGCCCCAAACATCATGTTTGAGGCGTGCAGTGGAGTCCGGGCTTTAGTCCTCACAAATCATTGGGTTGGTGGAGCTCGAAGTTTGAGGGTGTTATTTACAGACTTTAGTACTAAGGTTTTTATAGAGAACCACCACTGAAAAAAGTCAAGAGTGAAAGTAATGCGCAAACATAAGACTGATTTTTATCCATTTGATTCATGACGTTTCTAATAAACTCGATAGCCCTCGAGTTCTACTGGTCTACCGAGCAGCTTCGCCTTCAAAAGCAATATTGAACTTGGGAAATGGACCCTACTTCAATCCCTCACTTATGGACCTCTCCAAACTTCTGTTGACTTTCCACTCACACTTGTAAACAATTAGACCAATTTACTTCTAAAACTCAATTAAGGTTCTAAACAAAGTTTACAAGTCCAGTGGCTCAAACTTTGTTATTAATGTTGTTCAACATTAAATTGTTTTGTGTTTACTCGTACAAGGCAAATAACCTACAATAGTTGAATCTAGAGAATATAATCTGAAGTTTTTTCTTAATTTTCTAAGGAGTATTGATGTTTTCAAAACAAAATAGTACCTAATCTAAAAAGTTTTTAGAAATTTAGGAATCATCAAAAAAAAACTACAACAAGTGGTCTTTGTAATTTTGACACAATTTAGTATTCTGAGCTGAAAAATTCCATGTCGTTAGATAGGAGTGGTGGTGGTGCAATTGAAAGGTTTTGGAAGGTCTACAGAGCGTTTCTTATATCTTATACAAAAATAGAAAGTCTAGAAAAATAAATTTCGTCGTTGAAGAAAACTGCGAGTTAAATCAAAAAGTCTTACCCTAAGGATTCGTTTACGTATGACAACTAAAGTCCATGGGATAATAGATTCGAGGTTTTAATTCATGGCATTATTAGAGTCATGTTTATTTTTCTAGACCTTCGAAAACGCTCTGCATAGCCTAACGAAATTGAATATGAACGGTTTTCACAGGAGAAAGGACGTTGAAAAATTGACAAAACTTTCACCTTTCAATTTGAGTTTGAGGCTTCGCTCATTTCTTTTGTTTACCCAACAAACGCTTAGGCGGAGAAACTTTTCTGATAGAAATTTGCATTTTTTCCTATTTTAATGTACCGTTTTCTTTGAGGAAAAGGAAAGTTTGTTTTAGCAATTAACTCCAAGAGCAATCTCCAAAGGAAATTAGAAAGTAGAAGGGAAATTAGCCGTTCACGCGGCTTTACATTCAGGCCAACATTTTTTGAACACTGAAGTTTTTAGCAGCACATATTTTATTGATGTTTATTGATTCTTTATCTTAACCTGCGGAAGCGAAATTCGAATAATTTTCTTGAAAACATTGTCTTTTTGGTCAAGCTAAAATATGATTGTAAACTAACCAATATCGGAATAATAGAAAATTAAGTGAGCTGAATCATTCAAAAAGTCAACGGAAATTTACTACAAAAACGATTGTTTAAAAAAATTTCAGGAAAACCGATCCCACAAATTGAATGGAGACTTGGTGGCGTTCGAATTGGTGCTAGTGAGCCCGTCTACCGACAAGACAACGGAGAGGTCCAAACGAAAATGCTGCGAGATATCCCAGTACGAAGGGAACATCATGGTGCTAATTTGACTTGTTTTGCCTTCAATTCTAACGCAACGGAACCGGTGGCAGAAACGCTTCGTGTTAGCCTACACTGTAAGTAGCAATTTCTAAGAGTTTATTTAAAGATTCGAATGACATTTTGTAGCTTATCGTGATAAATTCAATTCCAAAACCAACTTACTAACCAATTTCCATTATGAGACAACATAATGCTCATTTATTAACAACTTTGTCAGATAAAAGCCTTTCTTTAACTATCTTTTGTTGCATTCAATTTCGCTTGTAGCGTCATCGTTTTCCCATTATCCTAGAATTTCTCAGCAATTAAGTGGAAGAACCAAAGTACTTTTTAGTACTTTAAGAACACATTTATTCAAGTCATCATTACATTGCAGTATTGATTATTACGGTATCGAGATATCAAATTAATTTCGTCGATGGTTCCAAATGTTACTGCTGAAGGTACCTATACAACTTTACAAGTACATTTGGCATATTCTTAGCTTCATTCAAACTCATAATATTTATAGTCACATTTGATTTCCTACAGCAATTCCATATTAGATTCGTGGAACCGAGAGGCTTTAGTTTAATATAATAAATATAGAGCAGCAATTTATTGCAACTTTACTAGACGTCTCAAAAGTTTTCCAAAATAACTTTCCAAACTTTCCTCTTCCATCGCTTAATTTTTTTTAAGCTGCCCTACTTTCTGTGATTATTTGGGAAGTCCCCATTGTTTAATTAAGTTTGCATTATGCTTGCGAGAATTAGTCATTGCCAAGTGCGTGAACTAGTTTCAAGAATATTTTTTCTTGACTTATTAGTGAGGCCCCTTTCCGTGCGAATCAAGGAAATTGGAAGTATCGTAGCGAACCAACGACACGAAATTGAGTGCGTGGCACTCGGATCACGACCCTCGGCCATGATAACCTGGTGGATGGGAGCACCCGGCCTTCGACAGCTTACTGACGTGACAATTTTGGTAAGTTTTCTAAAAAAATCCTGTTTTTAGAATTTAAATTCAAACGCAGCTTGTAAAACTCATGTGCTTGAAATAACAAGGAGGGACCAGTAGTACTTAAAAAAAAACGGTGAAAGTTCTACAATTTCTACTTTCTCTTCACTCTAACTCTATTATCACTTATGTAAACTGAAAAAAAAACGTTAGATTAACTTCCAAATTATTCTTTGAAAATTTCTACATAATACATCCAGCCCTTCAGAATGCAGTTATATGCGTGAGTCCAGTAAAAGTAATAAATTGTTGACAAAATCCTTCATGTTGATTTGACATGCAAAAGTGATTTCCCTTTTGCATTATTTGGAGAACAGTTTTTTCGAGGTTCTGCCTACTCATGCAAGTTGGAATATTAAAATGAACATTCCGAGATACCTATCATTTTGGAGCATAGTTTGAAAGTCAATGGCTTTGGAAAGTAAACGCACGTTTGAGAAAAATTCCCTCCTTTTATTTTATTATTCCCGATTCACGCACAAATGATTTTATGCTTTTATTTTAATTAATATCATCAGGGAATTGAGCTTCAACTTCAATTCCTTGTTTATCAGGGCGTTTAGTTCCTAAGGCCGGAAAATGCTTGATTCCAAGGAAAAGCAGCTGCTTCCAAAAGTTTTTCGCAGTGAAAGTCAAAGCGTAATTTTACTACAAACTTTCTCTTCAGCCCCAGCACCAGCACCACTCGATTAAAAAGATAAAGTTTTTCTAAAGCCTTGTTTTTACGGGAAACTCCGTTGTAGGGCACTTACGCTTTTATAGAAAAAAAATCATACAAGCTGTTAATTCATTAAAACGTTGAGGATTGATTCGGTTGTTGCGTACCAAAATCACAATTTTATTTCTCTCACGTTCAAAAAATTAAGAAAAAAAACATATTAAAGCTTATAAGTTTTATAAAAAGGTCAGATGACAATGTTAAATGCTAGTTCCACAAGAAGTTTAAAGATTTTTAATTTCTAACAATTATTCCATCGAATGTGAAGAAATGCGTCAACACTACTCACAATATGAACAGGAAAACAAGAATGCATTCAAGAATTAAGCACTATGAACTGTTCTCAAGGTTCAAATATCCATGTATTCCTGTAACTTATTTTATGTACAGAGCGTTTCAAAAATTTTTGAAGCAGTCAAAGAGAAACCTTGAATTTGTCTTGACTCTTGAGCTCAAAGCAGGTAATATTGCTGCATCAAATCTAGACAATAGATTGCTGCAGTGAAATTTTATGCTTTGGACTTGATTTCCGGTTTACATTTGATGTCGCACTGACAAACATTTTATTTTGTACTTTTGTAATAAAATTGGGAGACTCTGTGTACAAACCTTAGCGCACTTCCAGTGAACCATATTAAACTTGGTTGAGAGGTTTTCATTGAGGAGGGACTTTGCGGAGGGGATCTTAAGGGTTCTTTGTCTTGATTCCAGGACGCTGGAGGGACACTTGGAGGAAGTGGAGGTCTCTCTGATGAAGTAGAAAATGTTACTCGGAGTCGCCTTGCCCTCGTTCCGTCAATTGAGGATCACGGCCAAAAAATAACATGTCGGGCTGAGAATCCGTGGGTGGCTCGGAGCTTTGTCGAAGACTCCTGGGTCCTCCATGTCGTTTGTAAGACAACCATAAATCTCGTAGCAGTTGTTCCAGGGAGACGTCCAACTACTGGAGAAAAAAAGAAAAATAGAAATTTCCAATTTGGAAATCTTTAGCAGCTCCTGCTGGCTCCACGGATAGGCCTCTAAGCAGCCTTTCGAGGCCTTGATTGTTGAGTCTCTTTTGGGATTTCCTGGATGCTCCCTTGAAGTGTTCAAATGCTTTCCAAATGCACAATGGGAAGACTGATGGATGGGCCTTGGCCTTTGATTTTCCATTACTTCCTCCTTTGCACTCCGCCTGCCAACACTTGAAGGCACTTTACTTCTGGAGGCATCTCATTTCTCCTGGAATCAAACTGTAAAGCGAGATTCCTGGAGAATGCCCTGGAAATTGGAGCCGAGAGTTGACTCAAATTAAGACTGATAGCATCCCTTCCTAACTCTCAAGGAAAACGTCCTGGATGTAGCTTTCAATTATGATCTGCTAATTTCTAAACGTTTTAGATCCGCCAATGGCTGATCTGCGCCTTGGAGCAGCTCTGTCGAGGGATGGAATTAAGGAGGGCGATGACGTCTATTTTGAATGTCATCTCAAATCAAATCCTCCAGTTCAGAAGCTGATGTGGAAGCTTAACGTAAGTGCCAACAATTTTTTTAATTTACTAAAATTCATTTTAATAATTAAAATTAAAATTAATGAATAACTCTAAATTGTACCTAATAGAAAAAAAAAGTTAACAGAAAATGCAATTTAAATTTAATTTAACTTTATTGAATTTTAGTATTTTTTCATCACAAAAAGTTTCAAAAAATAAACAATTGATTAAAATTTACTGAAATTTATTTATAGCAATTAATAACTCTCAAAATTAGACTTATTACAAAAAATACTTTAATTTTAACTTGCCTTCAGCAAAAATATTTTGTTGAATCAATTGATTATTGTGTGAATCAAATTTCTATTTAACGAATAACTGTGCAAGCCATTACGATTTAATTAAAAAAAATAATTTGGTTAGTAGAAGGAAACTAATGTGTAGAGTTTTAGATGTTATTATGAATTATTGTAGATGTTGTCACTCTTTGTCAACTTTTTTTTTGCATGTGTACTATTTCAACTTTTACAAAAGTACACTTACTTCTAAAAAAAACGAATAGCACTTAATGAAGTCATCAAATTAACCCAGTTAAATATCTTCCATATTTCTTTGTTACGTTACATGAATTGCTTCGAAAGTCGGAAATTCGGCACTGCGCGAGCATAATAAACTTTTTCGTTTCCCTCTTTGAAAAAGTAAGCGAGAAAGATGGGATTCCATTTGGGTGCTCCCATTACGAACATCAATCCCTTCCTTACGGTTGGCATAGTGCGCTCCTCACTTAATGAAACTTTCTTTGCAACTTTTTGCATGTGAAGAAAGCAGAGAGAAAGCTAAAGGTGAAAGTAGGAAGTCTCATTGTCATTAAAATTTATTTAGCAGCGCCTCATTCTTTTCCTTTTTCAGAATCAACCTCTCCAGCACAACGTTACTGCCGGAGTCATTCTGAGTAACCAGAGCCTCGTCCTCCAAATGGTTACGCGACACATGGCTGGAAATTACAGTTGTGTCGCCACAAATTCAGTGGGGTCATCTGTCAGCAATACTTTTCCACTTCGAGTCAAATGTAAGTTAAAAACTTGGAAGAAAAGGACCTTTCTCTGTTGTTCTTGGGCGTAAATTAGAAAGAAATGGGCCTCTTATTTTCTAGAAGAAACTTTCAGTGTCGCGTGTGTCTCCTTTCCTCCAAAGTAATGGAGTAGGTCGCCAATTAACATAAATGAATTTCGTTCTGGAAATCGTTTGTTCTGATAAGATTTCACTGGGAGTGGAGAGGGATTATTAAATTAGCAGATTTAAAGTAAAAGTAACTTAATAATGCGCCGCCTTAAAAATTACTGTAGGACTAGGGCTCATCGAATTAGAAAAGGTCCAAAAACTTTTGGGCTCCGAGTGGCTTCAAGTCAAGTGTATTAAATTCAATTAGTGAATTGGCTTACCTAATGAGGATATCCATCTTGATTAGTTTAATTTTCACTGCTTTCCCTTGCTGGCTAAATTCAAATTTAATAATTTCTTAAACTGAAGTTCAATTGCATTTTCCGGTTCAAAGCATAAGGCCCTTCTGCAACTCTAACAAAGTTTTATTTCGTTAAACAACTATTTATAGAATAACAATCAAATAAAAATTGCGCTTTTTTCTTTTCATTCAAAACAAAGAAACAACTTTCACAATGTCCTTTTGTTCGTTTTTTACTCTGCGCAAATATAAATGAGCTGCGATTCTTTTTTAAAAAATCCTGACCTTTTTAAAGCTTAAAAGATAATTAAAATAGATGCACTCAACGGTTCAATCCCTAGCAAGGCATTTTTTGTTTAAAAATATAATTTCATGGAATTGGATTGTCTCTGTGACCTCGACCTCTGTTCCAAAATTCAGAGATCCCAGTTCCGAGTGCAAAAGAAATATTTTTCAAAATGTAGATGAAATAATCGAGAGAAATGTATAGGACTAGAAAAATTGTTCTAGAAATTATTTTCGGAACCAAAACCTTGCTCTTGCTGAAGTGTTTCTTTTGTTACAATTTCATTTTCTTTGTAGGGAGAAAGTTAAGAGGAGGAAAGTGGATAAGATTGTGTAAATTCGTAATCAGAGAAAGATCCACTTCAGCTCATTTAATTCCTTTCCTCTACTTTCCCTTTATTTCAACTTTTGAAGTGTTGCTCTACTTTTGTCTTGAAAAAGTAATGTTTGCATCTTCCCTAATTGTTCAAATAGACGTAAAAAGAAGGGGCTGAGATTTCCTATTCTCCTTACTTTTTTATCCCTTGCCTTCACTGTGCTTGAGCCGTTTTCGTAAAGAATGATTAATCTCGTCTTCATGTTTCTTTCTTTTTATCCTTATTCTCTTGGCTTAATGAAAAAATCATCCCAAGAATGGTAAGTTCCTCTTTAATTCGATTCCCTCCTTTCAACTAGCCGCCAAATTGCTCTAGGTAACACTTTAATAAAAAAAATATCTCAATACAACGTTTTATTTGCACTAGTAAAAAATAAGATAGAATAAACTTAAGAGAAAATTATGGGTTACAGTTACATTCAAATGGATTATTTTTGAATGATTTTCTTCTTCAAATTGTTTTTAAATACAGTTTAGAAGCTATCATTGTTTTGTAAAGAAAGGAAAAGAGGGATTTACAATGTTTGCTATTCAAATCATATCACTACCAAATTGAAATGTCCGTAGAGATTAATTTCCGCTTTACGAGATCGATATGTCACAGTAGGCAACCAGTTGCTTTTGAAAAATATCGAGCATTGTTATTTTGACGTGAGGCCCTTATTTTGAGGAGTATCTTTCCCTTTGCATGACTGCTACGGGGGAGTGCTTTGTTTAAGTTTAAAATAAAATCATGCAAAGAAAGCATGAGAGATCGAAGTGCTGTTGGGTGCCTAGGTTAAATTCCTATAATATTCCAGGATCCTTAATCTACATTTTCCATGTGGACTAGTCATCTTCTGGAAATGGTGGAGAAAGGCTGAATGAGCATGAGGGCTGAGGATCAGTTTAGAATCTTCTTTTGAAAAGCTTATTCAAGTGAGGCCCTGGAACGGAAGGCAGCCTCTTTCACAGGGAAGATACCCAATTCTCACGCTCCAACAAAGTTTTGCTAGTTTTCTAATGGAATGGAGTTAAGCTTTGGAAGGAAAGCAATTCCATTGTTGCCGCATATCCCACCCTCTTTAATTCCCATTCAATGGTCCAAGGAACCATTTGCTTACTCCAAAAGGCAAAAGCTAAATCCCTTTTAGTTTCAATTTTCCAAGGCACTTTGCGCTCTACTTTCCAAACTTAATCTCTATTCATAACTTCCCACCAACAATTCCACCAGCAGTAGTCTCCGCTCCCAAAAACTTCACTGTACTTCTCAAGCTTCACTCCCAGCCCAATTGTGCTTAATTGCATTACGTCGTCCACGGTTCTTACATTAACCCATCAATCACTTAGAGCCACGGCGCAGTTGTTTTGGCAAGTTGATTGTTCCAAATTTGCAGAGAACCATGCTTAAAGGGAGGGCGTCATTAAATTCCACATATTGCCAAATCCTGACAGGATTGTCCTTAGACTTTTTAGCAATCTTCTTTTAATGCCGCTTTGCTTACCTGGTTTCGAAGTATCATCATTCAACAATACAAATTCAGAAACACTTTTTTTTAATTTTACGATTTGTTGAATGGTTCACGAGTGCGAGAATCCAAAGTGTAGATCTACTGAATACCTGTTTCACTGATTCCGAAGTTTAAAAATTTACAATTTCTCACAGATTTCAAAATGAAGTAAAATCAACAACGCATACCCTTAACTTTAACCTACAAGGTCAAGGGCACAGAGGTATTAACGTGACGGTGTCATGCGCTACTCAAAGGAAAACAAATCTAAAAATAAGTTTGCTGGTTGGTGTTGAATTTTCTTTTGAGTACTATCTTTGAATAACTTAAAACTTTAGTGATTTTTAATAGGTTCTGGGAAAATAAACGCTTCCTCAAATAAACCCGTCTCTGAGGTGAAGTCAGTTCCCAGTATTTCCCAAAGTGTGGTTTATGCCCAATTTCCCGTGAACAGATTGTTCGGGGTCAGTGGCTTCTCGAGTCGAAGGAACCGGGAAGGAAGGGCAACTGCTCGT